>VSMD01061412.1:0-97127 GCA_008750895.1 Mirza zaza | reverse complement strand
TAATAAAATGTGGTATATGTATACCATGGAGTACTATTCAGCTCTAAGAAACAACGGTGATATAGCACATCTTATATTTTCCTGGTTAGAGCTGGAACCCATACTACTAAGTGAAGTATCCCAAGAATGGAAAAATAAGCACCACATATATTCACCACCAAACTGGTATTAACTGAGTAGCACCTAAGTGGACACATAGGTACTATAGTAACAGGGTATTGGGCAGGGGGGAGGGGGGAGGGTATATACATACATAATGAGTGAGATGTGCACCATCTGGGGGATGGTCATGCTGGAAACTCAGACTTGTGGGGGGAGGGGGGAAAAGGGCATTTATTGAAACCTTAAAATCTGTACCCCCATAATATGCCGAAATAAAAAAAATAAAAATAAACTAAATAAAAAAGAATTTTCCTATTGTAAAAATAATATATGCTTGGTACAGAAAAATATTTTTACTGATCAGAAAGATACTATGTTTCATGTAGAGAGCAAAGTATAAAGAATTTTAAAATATCCCCAATTCTACTAACAAGGCATAATAATCATCTTTATTAACATATTGATGTCTTTCCTTAAAATCTTTTTTACTTGCTATGTATATGTTTTATGTAGTTGATTGGGTGTGTACATTTATAAACAGATTTCAAAATTAGAGAAAAAACACTAATGGAAAAGAAATGAATGATACATAATGTTTACCACAAACGGCTTGTAAGTATTTCCAATTTTAAAAACTCAGTGCCTCTAGTCATTTGGCATCAATTTAAACAGTAAATCGCTGGTAAAAATCCTTTGCTATGAAAATGCCCTTTATGATGTTCAATTCAACTCTGCTTTGGAGAAGGGGTGGGGGGGTTGAGATACTTTGTCTAATCCTCTTGACAGATTATCATAATCATTTGAATAGTTCTGCCATTAACAAATGCTACAGTAGAAAGAAGCCAGTTATTAAGTGATAAGAATGACAAATAATTTCATATGAACTATGGATATGGATCATGGCTCAAAAAACAGGCATACCCCATTGAGATAAGAGTAGATGAAGGTGAGTAGACTCGCCAGAAACAGCACAGTGCTGAGCTTACAGCCCAAGCTAAAGTGTCCCTCCAACTGACAACACACAATGCACCTGGATTCTTGAGATTAGGGTACAAGCTAAACAAAAACCCTGTGACAGAACAATGTTCATTCTGCTACCCAAATAAACACGCAGCATTTCTGCAGTATCAAAGAGAAAGTGTGGTCTGACGTTGCTCTGCTTCCTATTAATATTTTCAAAAGCAATATCCAGGACTTCATGATGGAACTTCTCACTTGTGAGGTAAAAGTCTGCTTCCACACCCTGTAAAATAGAGTTCCCATAACTAGCACATAAAGCTTAAAATCTGCTTTAGGACTCTAGAGCTCTCTATATACCAAAAACTGAACATAGCTTCCCATCTATTAATAAAGTATTTGCTCTTGGATGTCATTGTGCCCCCAAAGTCCCATTCTAAGAGGCATATCCATTAACAAAATCTTGCCTAACAGAGTTGTCGATCTGAAAAGAGAAAAACCACCACCAGGAGGGATTCCTGGTTTGTCCTTATTGCTCCAGAAAAAGTGTGATGGAAAATTGTAACACATTTTATTCAGAAAGGACTTGGGTCCATGTGTGAACATATCTCAGGTGCTGTTTATATTAAATTCTCCTCAGCATACCCCTATAGTTGGTGGAGTTTTAGACTGATGGCCAATCGAGTATTCACTCCCTGAAACGCTCCATCATAGAGTGTAAAATCCTTTCATAGACACCAATATACTACTCTAAACTGGTTCACCTGATACTCCTTCCGACCTTCCAAAGCCATGTTCCTGAGTGGTCAGACAAGGAAATGACAAGGGAACATGGGCCCATCTTCCTCTGTGGACCTTTCCCATCTTCAGTATAAATGGTTAATCAGAAAGGGTGTGTTCACAGCATACAAGGAGCTTGGATCCCACCAATAACCCAAGAATATGTAAACTTCAGCAATGAAAGGAATGCAAAGCCATTCAAAGAAGGAAGAGAGCTTTCTTAGATATTAAACAATAGGAAAAACTGATGTCAGGGACGGCAGAATGTCCCTGTAGAAATTCCTCTTCTCAACTTTAATGTTCATTGCCAAAATATCAAATTATGCTGGTTACCCCTAGTGTTTTATATACCTATTTCTTTTAATTTTCCTTTTTGGTTTAAGTATTTTTATTCCTATTTATGTATGTGCTATACAAATGTTGGGGAAAATTAGGATAACCATTGTCACAAGTAACAAACTGGGTATGAGGGTCTTTGCTTCACGGCAGAAGCCAGGCTAGCCGGGTGCGGTGGCTCAGGCCTATAAATCCTAGCACTCTGGGAGGCCAAGGTGGGCGGATTGTTTGAATTCAGGAGTTTGAGACCAGCCTGAACAAGAGCAAGACCCCATCTCTACTAAAAACAGAATGAAATTAATTGGCCAACTAAAAGTATATATATAAAAAAAATTAGCCGGGCATGGTGGCAGATGCCTGTAGTCCCAGCTACTCAGGAGGCTGAGACAGGAGGATTGCTTGAGCCCAGGAGTTTGAGGTTGCTGTGAGCTAGGCTGACGCCACGGCACTCTAGCCTGGGGAAGAGTGAGACTCCGTCTCAAAAAAAAAAAAGAAGCCACGCTGTATCATGAATCAAAAGGTTCACCGTAGGGCTGGACCTTGGAATTTCACCAATTGCACTGAATGGAGGCATAACTTCAATTTGGGGAGCCTGTCCAGTTGTAGCCTTTACTTATAAGGGTTAGCTCCACCATATGTGAAATTTGACTTTTGATTTCTATAAGAGTTTGTACCCTCCCTTTAAAAAGTCTTCCTCTGCAATACCTTTGGTTAGCAATAAGGTTGCCTTAGCAACACGAAGTATATTATTTTTAAAATACTCAATGGAAACTACAGTTCAATGTCAAATACTACAAGAAAAACATCACATAAATGTATTTTTCTCAAGTAAGAACTACTTTAATATACAGTATAAAGTCACAATTATAAAATTTTGCTCTGAAAAAATTGAACTGAGAAGTCAAAATTGAAATATATTTCAGCTTAAGTACTTTTTATGTGTGTGTAAATATATACATGCATGCACATATAATGAATGTTAACAACATATTATGAATCAAGCTTGAAGCAAATATTTATTCTTAAGTTATAAATGTTGGCTTTGTAAAACATAGCTTTGCCAGCCCAAGTGACAGAGCATGAGTGTCTCAAAAACAAAAACACAGCTTTGACCAGGCATAGTTCCAGCACTTTGGGAGGCCGAGACCAGAGGACAGATTGAGGCCAGGAGTAGCCCGGGCAACATAGCAAGACTTCATCTCTATAAAAACAAAAATAAGAAAGATTAGCCAGGTGTGGTAGTATGCACCTACAGTCCCAGATACTTGGGAGGCTGAGGCAGGAGGATCACTTGAGCCCAGGAGTTTCAGGCTGCAGTGAGCCACAATCATTGTGCCACTGCACTCCAGTCTGGGTGACAGAGTAAGAGCTTGTCTCAAAAAAAAATAAAATAAAAAAACGTATCTTTTCTCAGAATAACATAAAAATAAAAAAGAGTAACTGACAGAATGAAAAGGCATTTCAGGTCTTAACTTTAATACTTTGTTTTAACAGAGGAATAAAAAAGTTTCTCTACACGTTTCACTCAGAGAAAGATGTGTCACAGTGTACCTGTATGCAGAAGTACATAAAATATTTTTAGAATAATTTTTACAATTTGTTAAGTCATAGTTAAAATATAATAAAAGGATTTTGATTGTTTTTAGATTAAAGCTATTGAGAAATTAACAGTAAGAGGAACCTTTGACATCTGCATGGTCCTCTGAGTGCTGAAGCTCCAAAGTTGGGAGAACTAGCTCTAAAGTTATGAATGCCTTGAATAAAATAAAAACTTTGGGGCTCACATGCCTGGAAAGTGCCAAAGAAGTCAGTTCATGTGCCAAAATCATCAGTAACTTAGATTCTCTTCATATGGCCCATCACAGAGGGAAGATGTTAAAAGCCATCAGACATTATCACAGAGAAATGTATGGAGAGACCAGCATTCCAAGAGGCAGAGAGGGAAATGTTGCATGAGACCAGAAGGGCCCCTCACAAGACCTAAGCCCTATCCTCCATTATTTTTTCCTCGGAGATACGAAGTTTAAATAGGTATAGAAAATGTACTTACTTTATAAAAACAGAAGTTGCAATTACTCCAGTAATACTGATCACATGATAATTTATTGGCACTTATCATGGGTTGGCATTAAACTGTGCATTTTTCATTCATAATATTAACTACTATGTAAAATTATCATCCCTATTTAAAAGGTAAGAGAAAAAGGATTTTGGAGAAATTGACCTCTCTAAAAACTTGCTCAAGATCACACAAAAAAAGGTATGAGCCAGGACTCAAAAGCCAATCTATCTTCATTAGTGAATATGTGAGTCCCAACTACATCATAAACATTTTGCAGCACCAAGGTTATAATGGTGGGAAAAAAAACAAAAGGATATTGTCTGTGCTGTCATGAGGAAGAAGATATTAAACCAATCATCACAAAATGAAATGTAAAGTTACACGTCTCTAAAGGACTATGAAGAACAAGCCAATCCTATAACAAATCCTGATCCTGTATCCGTAGGACTCAAGGACAATTTCCCTAAGGAAATGACACTTGTGCTAAGATCTGAAAGATGAGATGGAGTTAGATGAAAAGCTAGGTGAAATAAGGGTAAGACACAAGTGCAAAGCCCCATAGCAGGGGGGAACAGGGCAAAATTTACATATCAGAGGGAAAGAAAAAGGACAGAGCACAGGGTAGTTGCCAAATAAGGTAGGCCAAGGAGGTAAAATCCAAGTGACGGATTTTGGTCCTTATCCTAACAGCAATCGGAAGGCAATCAAGAATGAGAAAATGGGGGTAAAATGATATTTTTGTTTCTCAAAACTCACTTTGGCAATGAGTGGCAAACAGTCTAGCAGCAAACCAGAATGGATGAGACTAGATCAGTGAGAAAACTACTACAGTTGTCCAAGAAAGAAATGATGGTAGCTTGGATTAGGGTGGCAGCAGTAGAGACAGAGAAAGACAGATGAGAATAGTGATATGTGGGGTTAAAGTGGACGATTCACCAAGAACAACTCCTAAATTTATGACATAGCTTGACTAGATAAATTTGGTATAGAATACATTAAGTTTGAAGTGTCTTGGAAATATCCAAGTAGAAAAATCAAGTTAATGGTTGGACAGACATGATAGAAATTCAGATAATTTTTTAATTATCAATTTATAACATATATAAAAGAACAATTCAAACTATGTACATGAATGAAATAGCTTAGGAAGAAAGTATAGATTAGAACAGAACTAGGACAAGGTTTGGGAAATGCCAACCTTTAATGGTAAGTAGATAATCATACTCCGCCTGGAAAAAAATAGGAGAGAGAGACTCAGAAAAAGCAAGGTCATTTAGGAGGAAAACCAAGAGAGTGGGCTTGTTACAATTATTTAAAAAGGATAGGGAGACCAGTAGTGAAGAATGCCACTGAGAAATCAGAGATGTGAACTGCGAATATCCTTTAGGCCTGGTTTCACTGAGGTCACTGATCTCCTTCTGCAGAGCAATTGTGAAGAACGATGGAAGCAGAAACCACATGAGAAAGATATGGGTTGAGGTAGCAAGTACAGACAACTCTTCCCAGGAGTTCTGCTGTAAATGCAAAGAGAAGAATGAAAGGGCAATAGCTAGATAGATGTAGGGCTTAGGGGAGGGGATTTTTTTGTTTTTTTTAAACATAGAAGAGTCTTGAGCATGCTCAAATGCTAATGGAATTGATCTGGTTAAGAGCAGGTGGTTGAGTATTCAAAAAAGAAGAAATATAGAACTTACAACAGTGCATATTCCTAAGGAAGACAGAAGAAGATGGAATTCAAAACCAGATGGAGATGTTGACCTTAAATATTTAACAAAAAGAGGAAATGCTGAAAATGTACACAGGTCAGTCACTTCTGAAAGTGGAATGCTGAGGGAGTTTCTACCTAATGGCTTCTGTTTGTCAATTATACGATGAGGTCAAAAAAAGACGGTGATGGGAGAAGAGGGAAAGTTTTGAGTCGAAATAAAACCTCACAACAGTTAAATGATGAACACAGTCACACAACCACTAGTGACAGAGGGATTCTAATCCAGATTTTTAAACTTGAATTCAGCCCTCATGCCACACCACAAGAGTGTTTGCTCTGTCCTCTGGCTTTTCTGTTTCCTCCCTGCTTCATATCATTTCCCCCCACCATGACTCTTACACAAAGAAATTTTGGCTACTAAAATCACAGTATTCTCAGAGAGAGATGGATGTTACCTAAAACTTAATATGCTTATTATACCACACATGGTTATGATTTTAAATAACAGAACTCAACTTTAGCTGTATCAAACAGAAAAGGAATTTATGGCAAGGCAACCATGGTGCTCACAGAATGGTCACCAGGACTACAAAACAAGGTTCCAAAAATGGACGAGAGTGTTGTCCATTTTTGGACAAAAGCTACACAAAGCCAAGACTCAATAATAGCAAGGCTGCTTAGGCACCTGCTGTGTTGTAGGGTTTGTAAACTTCTAACTAGAGACTGATTCCTAGATTGCACTCCAAATTGGTTTGTACAACACACCATCATGTATGAAAGTTAAATTGAAAACTTTACAAGTCCTCAGAAACATTACAATGTGTAAACTCCAGTTAAATCTGTATATATTAACAAATTTCTATATCAGATATGTATGTTTTTCAAGTTGGCTACAATTTATTCTTGAATGTTCATGTATTCATAATATAAAAAGAAACATTTCTCTGTCAAACATACAAAGGTTGCTTTTTAGTCAAGAATTTACTCTAAGTCATCTTATTTTAAAAACACCAATGGCAAAAAATAGAGCAATAAGGGGATATTAATAACCTGAACTGGTTTCTATAAGCAAGTTTCCATATTTATTCATTCTCCAATTTGTAACAATTAGACTGTTTTTAGCCCTTAAGTTTTTAACTGATTCCTTCACAATGACTAAACAAAGCCACTTGACATCACCAACAAAACTATTTCAAATTCCTTTCAAATAATGACATTAGGGACAATAATACAACCTATAAAATAAGGATAGGCCTAAAGAAAAGAAATGGCAAGATTCAGGTCAGTAAATATGAAAGTTATGTGAAAGATACTTTCATATAAATCAAATGTTATGACATACTGACATACTATAAATTATCAGATCCCCTGCTCTTCCTCTAAAAGCCCATTTTTAAACTCCTTCTTTCTGAGCTCCACAAGTTATAAATTCTCAATTGTCAAATAAGATAAATTTTAGTTTTTCAATGATATAAACATCTAAACCTATAATAGACATTTATTGACTTAGATTCCAAAGCAGAGTTCCTAAAAACTGGTAATTCAATAATTAAACCTTTTCAGATAAAGTGATTCATTTACTCATTTCCATCTTTCTTTAACTACTCCTATGAAAGGCATAACATGATCATCCCAAAATATAACTACACCAAGCAGGTATGACCCACAGTTATTGCAGTTGTCCCCATCCTATAATTTGGCTCGGAGAAATTTAGAAAGCATTTCCCCATCAAAAAGATAAATGCTTATTATGCCTACAACACTTCAGGAAGCAACAGCTTATGAAAATAGTTATGCCATTTACCATCTTAAAATATTATATCTTAACAAACAACAAAAAAGACTTTAAAATAAACACATCCCAAAATCACCTCATTTAAAAATGTGGCACAAAAACAAAAATAAAAATCACTTTGTTTGCTACCCAAAAAGCACATAAGTTTCTAAAAATTAATAACAAATTATATATGGAAAACCTCAATAAATATGACAGACACTTTCTCTTACTTGCATTTATTTTGCTTTCTTCTTTTTCTGCTCAAAGGGAATCCCAATCAGTTCAAATAGAAGCTGAGAGGGAAAGAAGGCCCCTACTCCAAGCCAAAGATTATCAATCACAACTGGTCTACACCAGTTGGAGTCACCTCATTGCCCTTAATTAGTGACTGGGAGTCCACATGACCTAGTTCTTCCCAAGAAGATGGAAGCAGCAATCTGTGGGTCAGGGACTTGGAAAAGCATTTTCTTTCTCGAACAGAAATTCTATGGGCATCTTCTTCATCCCTTGGTCTTTTTCCCTACTTCAGGCTTAGAACAGAAAAGTAATGCCCCAACTGTGCATAAGGACAAAAATTAACACATTATGGAAGCAGCAGAAAAACAGGAATAAACTGGGTTCTTGATAGCACTGGAGAATAGCTGCATCCAGCCATGTGCTATCTGTCAACATTAGATAAAGTTAAAAACAAATACACAGGAAAGATTTGTGTGCTTCAGTTGTTCAAAACCGAAAGTATTTAAAAGTGATAAACCATATAAAAATTGTAACTAAAAGCATATTTTATGTAAAAAAAAAAGTAAAATATATTACAAATACCAAATTTCTAAATAAATGAGGTACTTCAGGAAATAGGCAGACTAAATTCTTACACAATATGTTCAGCCTAAATGCAAAAGTTACAATAAAAAAATTACAAAAATCATATGTTAAAAGATACAACATAAAGGTGTCAGTTGTCCCCAAGTCAATCTATAGATTTAACACAATCCCTTCAAAATTTGAGCAGTTTTTTTGGTCTGTGTTTATGTGTATGTAAGTTAACACATTGATACTAAAAGGTCCATAATGATCAAGACAATCTTGAAGAACAAATTTAGAGGACTCCCATTACAAAATATAGATACTATTTATAAAACTACGGTAATTAAGATAATGTGGCCAGGCATGGTGGCTGAGGCTTATAATCCTAGCACTTTGGGAGGCCAAGACAGGAGGATCACTTAAGGCCAGGAGTTCAAGACCAGCCTGGACAACAGTGAGATCCCATCTCTGCAAAACATTAAAAAAAAAAAAAAAATTAGCCAGGTGCAGTGGCACATGCCTGTACTCCCAGCTACTCCAGAGGCTGAGGCAGGAGGATGCCTTTAGCCTCTGGCAGGGGTGGGGAACCTGCAGCTTCAAGGCCACATGTGGCCCTCCAGATCACCAAGTGTGGCCACTTGACCGAATCCAAATTTCACAGAATAATTCCCCTTATTAAAAGGATTTGGATTCAGTCAAAAGGCCACAATTAGGATCCAGAGGGCCATGTGGCCCCAAGATCGCAGGTTCCCCACCCCTGAATGAACTAGAATCTCTATTTGCTAGAGCAAATAGAAAGAGTCCTAAACATACAAAATCACTTGACTTCTGACAAATGTGAGATCACACTGCATTGGAAAAAGGATGATCATGTTAATAATGACACTGCCTTAAATAGACATCTATATGGACCTCTACACCCCATTTATAAAAACCAATCCCAGGTAGATTGTATATGAGTAGATTGTTCTGTTTCTTACCACAACTCTTACCTTAAGGGTACTTCACAAGAAATATTGTAAAGAGAAAAGATGGCAGAGGGCTCTCGGAAGTAGTAACATATTCAAAGACAAAAGGAAATTGAGACTATGCAATGGCTCACACCTATAAACATAGCACTTTGGGAGGATCTCTTGAAGCCAGGAGTTACAGAACGGCCTAAGCAACATAGTGAGACCCTGTCTATACGAAAAATTCTTTTTAAAAAATTAACCGAGCATGGTGGTGCATGACTGTAGTCCAAGCTACATAAGACACTGAGGCAGGAGGATCACTTGAGCCCAGAAGTTCAAGACTACACTGAGCTGTGATCACATCACTGCACAAAAGTTGAAAGACCAATTGGGGAAATCTCCCTGTATATAAAACAAAGAATTTAACAGAAAAGTAAAGAAAATTTGAAGAGAAATCTAGGATGTATAACTGCCAAATAGAAGAAGTTTGTTTGTTCATTCATGCAACAAATATTTATTGTGTGGAGTACTTACTCTGTATAGGGAGTGTTCTAGGCACTTGAGATAAATAGAGCAGTGAACAAGAGCGACAAAAATCTACTTTTGGAGTTTATATCTAAAAGAGATCCAAAAAGAGAGAAGAGATATAAAGGGAAAGAAATATTATTAGTCATTTTCCCAGAAAAGAAAAACATAAGTTTCTAGATAAAATAGCCCACCAATACCCAGCTTAATGTCACAATGCCACATTGTGGCATATCAATGTAAAATTTCAAACCATCTAAGATATAGAAAAGTGCCTCAAAATGTTCAGACAGAGAGAAATACATGTTAAATACAAGAATCAGAGTGTTGTTTCCTCTTCAAGAGAATCACTGGAAGCTGCTATGCAATAAGCAACACTTTGAAAATTCTGAAAGAAAATGATTTTCAACCAAGAATTACATACCTAAACAAGTGTGAGAGTAAAATAAAGATATTTTCAAAGGTCAAAAGTGTCTAAAATTTACTCCTTACACATGTACCCTCAAGAAACTCACAGAGGGTGTGCTCCACACAAGAAGTAAAACAAGTAAGAGGGAGACATGGAATCCACGGGATTAGAGAGACAACAAAGGAGACAGGAGGAGGTAGGTAAAATGGTGGTGACTTGAAGTCCAAGATGAAAGATGGGTAGCAGGCCCAGAAAACAACCAGCTCAGTTTGAAGTGTGGCTGTTAAAGGATTATCTCCAAGAAAAAAAGAAAAAGACGACAAAACAGAATAATAAGCCAGTCAAAATGTTTGGTCATATTCAGCTCAAATTTCATATAGTTTAGGGGTCAACTAATAATAGGTATGAAGAAAATCAAGCAAAACAAACCTGTGAAGAAAGGAATGATCCTCATAGCATACTGTGTAGGTAGCTATAATTAACAGTCATAAAAATGTAAGCACCAAGTTCTGATTTAACCAAAAGTCCAAAATTTGTGGGATTGGGAGGATAAAGGGAGTTAAGGAGACAACGTGTATAGTATGTGTGGGAACAGGTTGGGGATGGGCACAAGAAGCCGTAAAGAGTTTTTCCTTATCCTGAAAAAGGAACTCTGAATGGTAGAAAGAGGCAAACAAACTAGTTATGGATGCCAGGATTGGAGGGACAACATAATGGTGGGGTGTCTTATGAACCCCATATAAGGGAAGAAAGTGAACCAGGCTCAGTGTTTCCTTATCTCCAAACTAGCAAAGGAGACAGCTAAAGTAGGCTCATTCCTGCCCCAGGAATCCCAGGGATGACAACCAGGTAAACAAAGCAGGACCAGAAAGGGGGCAATTAACCACTCTGACAATGGTAGCAAGAAGCACCCCATTTCTCAGACTACCCTCATACAAAGATACCAGACAGCCAAGGCTGGAGAAGTGCCTTTTGCACCCTCAGGAGGCATGGCAGGGATCATTGGGAGGCCTAGAGGCAGCAGATGAACAAGAAAGACCAAAACAGCAAGACGAAGGCTCTAAACATTAAGGTTTCATTGGAAGTACCATCAAAAACAGACCAGGACCTGAGTGCTAAACCTAAACATGGTGACCGTTAGCCAAAATAAAAGATTTAAGTGGAACCGAAAATCTCCTAATATGATAGGCCAAAATGTCCTAGATACACTTAAACTTCACATGTCACACCAAACCCAAGAAAATCCCAACTTAAGAACAAATTATCAATTGATGCCAACACTGAGGTGACATATGTTGGAATTATCTCACAATGATTTTAAAGCAGCCATCATAAAAATGCATAAACAAGTAATTACATATTCTCTTAGAACAAATGAAACAAAAGTCTCAGCAAAGAACTACAAGTTATGAAAAAGAAATCAAATAAAAGTTAAAGAATGGAAAAATACAGTAACAGAAACAAAGAAACTCATCAGCTAAAGCTCAATAAGAATACAGGTAACAGAGGATAGAATCAGTGGACATGAAGACAAAACCATAGAATTTACCAATAAGAACAGAGAGAAAATAGGCTGGGGAAAAAATGACAGAACCTCAGGACCTGCAGTACAGTAACAGAAGACCCAACATTTTGTATCATTGAAACTTCAGAAAAAAGTTAGCAGGGCTGAATGAATATTTGAATAAATAATGGCTAAATATTGCCCCAATTTAACAAAAGACAGAAAACTATAGATTTAAAAAGCTGAGTGAAGCCCAAACAGAATAAACCCAAAGAAATCCTTGTCAATACAAATTAAAGCTAAAAAAAAAATAAAAAAAGGATCATGAAATCAGTGAGAGAGAAACCACCATACTTGCCGAGAAGTAACAACAATCCAAGTAACAACAGATTCCTCAACAGAAACCATGGAGGCCGGAAGCTTTTCTAACACATTTTCCAAGGGCATAAAGAAAAGAACTGTCAACCATGAGCTCTTTTATCAATAAAATGACCCTTGAGGAATCAAGAGAAAAGAACAACGTTCTGAGACAAGGAAAACTAAAAGATCTTTTGACTAGCAAACACTTTCCTTAAAGAATGTTGATTCTTCACAATTGCAAAGTTGTGGAAACAACCCAAGTGCCCATCAATACATGAGTGGATTAATAAAATGTGGTATATGTATACCATGGAGTACTATTCAGCTTTAAGAAACAATGGTGACATAGCATCTCTTGTATTTTCCTGGATAGAGGTGGAGCCCATTCTACTAAGTGAAGTATCCCAAGAATGGAAAAACAAGGACCACATGTACTCACCAGCAAATTGGTATTAACTGATCAACACTTAAGTGGACATATAGAAATAACATTTATCAGGTGTGGGGCAGGTGGGAGGGGGAGGGGGAGAAGGGGATGGATATATACATACATAATGAGTGAGATGTGCACCATCTGGGGGATGGTCACACTTGAAGCTCTGACTCAAGGGAGGAGGAGGGGCACAGGCAATATACATAACCTTAACATTTGTACCCCCATAATATGCTGGAAAAACAATGTTGATTCTTCACCAAAGTGATAAATTGGTTTGCCAATTCTTACGAAAATCCCAGCATGGTTTTTTGAAGAAATAGATAAAACTATTTAAAAATGTATATGAAAAGGCTAGGCGTGATGGTGAGGCTGTAATTCCAGCACTTTGGGAGGCCAAGGCAGAAGAAACAGTTCAGGCCAGGAGGAACTCAAGACCAACCTGGGCAAGATAACAAGACCCAGTCTCTTAAAAAAAAAAAAAAATCAGTCCTAACTACTTGGGTGGCTGAGGAGGGAGAATCTCTTGAGCCCAGGAGTTAAAGGCTGCAGTGAGCAACTGTGCCACTGCACTTCAGATTGGGTAACAGAGCAAGATCCCATCATTCATTAAATAACAAAAGAACCACGGCCTAAGTCTCACATCTTATATAAAAATGAACTCAAAATAGAGCACAGACTTAAATGTAAAGCTTAAAACTATTAATAGAAAATATTTAGGAAAAACAGGATAAAATATTCAGGAAATAATGGTGAGTAAAGAATTCTCTGACATTACATTAAAAATAAATCCGTATGGAAAAAATTTATACATTGCATCTCATCAAAGCTTAAAACGTTTGCTCTGTGAAGACCCTGTTAAGAGGATGAAAAGACATGCTACAGACTTACAGAAAATATCTGCAATTGATACAGCCAACAAAGAACAAGTATCTGAATATATGAAGAATTCTCAAAACTCAACGGCAAAAGAAAATCCAATTATAAAATGGGCAAATGACACGGACAGATATCAGACGCTATGTGACACCAATAGCCATTAAAGAAACGGGAGTTAAAACTGCAATAAGATATCACTACACACCTATCAGAATATGTAAAATTAAAAATAGTAATACCAAATACTGGTAAGGATGCAGAGAAACAGTACCAATTATATAGTGAAACAGTAAAATGGTATGGTCACTCTGGAAAATGGTTTGGCACTTTCTTGTAAAACTAAACATGCAGTTACCATACAACCCAGCAACTACACTTTTGGGCATGTATCTCAGAGAAACAGAAAGTTATGTTCACACAAAAACCTATACATAAGTGTTCACAACATCTTTACTGATAATTGCCAATAACTGAAAATAACCTACATGTCCTCCAACAGGTAAATGATTAAACCGTGGTACATCTGTATCAGGAAAGACTCTTCAGCAATAAAAATGAATGAGCTATTGATGAACACAACTTAGATATTTCCAAGGAAATTATGAATCTAAAAGCAAATCCCAAAACATTACATACTGTATCAGTTTTGAAATAAAATTATACTAACAGAAAACAAGCTTGTCACTGCAACAGATTAGAGTTGCAGGGGATGGTTATGAAAGGACAACATGATAAACCTTCGTAGCAAAGGACCTATTCTCTTGACTGTGGAAACAAACCTATACCTGTGAAAATCATAGATTTAAATGCATATGAACACACAAATACGGGGACACATAAAATAAATCTAAATACGCTTACTAATAAAAAGTTCATTTTTAAACATAAAAATTAAAAGAAAAAACATAACATTAAAATGAATGATAAAGATGAAACTTGGCTAGGCACAGTGGTTCACACCTGTAATCCCAACACTTTGGGAGGCTGAGGCAGGATAATCACTTGAGACCACGAGTTGGAGACTGGCCTGAGCAATATAGTGCGATCTCATGTCTACCACAAAAAACCAAACAACAGAACACTAGCCAGGTGTGGTGGCACGAGCCTGTAGTCCCACCTGCTCAGGAAGCTAGAGCAAGAGAGTCACCTGAACCCAGGAATTCAAACTTACAGTGAGCTATGATTGCCCCACCGCATTTTAGGAGCTTAGACAACAGAGCAAGACACCGTCTCAAAAAATAAAAAAGTCAACTTCTAGAAACTGAGTTGATTTTTATTATGTAGCTACATCAATTTTATTGTGGGGCCTGATTTTCCTTTATGTAGATTGTATTTATGTATTTTTATTGTGTAGTACCTAAAAAATTTTGCAGAGTAAGACATGTGTAAGTATTAATAAATCAGCAACCAATCCATTTTTGGTCCAGGCTTACATAATAAGTAAAAAAGTAGCTATTAAAGTTCTATGAATAGAAAATAAGTTATAATGGAAAATGAAAATGACAAAGTTCTCAACATAAAAAAAATCCACATAACCTATAATTCCTAAAACTTCCCAACTTTTTTCCTCTACTACACCACAGACACACATTGCAACAGATTAATAAAATTAATGAAATTACTTTACAGACCTGGACTAATCCATACTAACAGTTATTCCAAATGTGCCTGAATTACAGTTCTAGGAGAAATGGAAGATATAACACTGTCTCTCAGTTCCATTAAAAAATACTGTCCAAATTTCAACCTGACATGCTAGGTATCATCTCACACTGGCTGCAGTTAAAACAGCACAAGCAGATAGCTCTGAATTTCAAACCAATATTGTCAAAGTCTAGTGAACAAAGCACTTGAATTTTACCTAGGTGCTTTCTGAAAAACACATATTCCTAGCTCCACCCAAAGCTACTATACCAGTTTCCTGCAAATGTCCTAACAAAATACTTCAAACTCAATGCTTAAGACAATAGAAATTCACTCTCTTAGATTTCTGGAGACGAGAAGTCTCAAATCAAGACAGCAGAAATTCATTCTTTCAGATTTCTGAAAACCAGAAGTCTGGAATCAAGGTGTCTACAGGACTTCTGTCCCTCTGGAGGCTCTCAGGGAGAATCAGTTCCTTGCCTCTTTGAGTTGGCAGTGTCTGCTTTCCTTGATGTGTGGCCACATCACTCCAATCTCTGTCTTTGGACACACTACTTCTGCCTCTTCTGTCTTCATTTCCCTCTGTGTCTGTCTCTTGTGAGGATACTGTGCTGGCATTTAAGGCCCACCCAGATAAATCCAGGATTATCACTTCATCTCAAGATCCTGAATTTATTCCCATCTGCAAAGACCCTTTTTCCAAATTGGATCACATCCACAGGATCCAGAGATTTGATGTGGTTATTTATCAGGGTGGGGAGAGAGAACATTTTTCAGCCTTCAGCAACTATTAAATCACAATTTTCTGGCTGTGGGGACCAGGGTTCTGCATCCTTTACAAGCCGGTGATGCTTCTCACATACAGTCAAGTTTTAGAGCCACTGCACTAAGTATTAAGAAAGGAAACTCCCAGAACACCAAGGCACTAGCTCTGCTCAGGTACTGGTATAGGGGATTTACCCAGTTGGAGGTAGGGAGAGTAAGAGAGAATATCGGGGTCTGCCTAACCTGCTTATGACCACAGACACCAGTGGCAGGATGTGGACATATGGTGTTGTGACAGCAGGGTCAACTTTATTATGGCAGCAGTATTAAACTAAGGAAACAATGCTGGAACAGGGACAGTGGTGCCATTAAAAACAACAGCCACATGCAGTTTCCTCATGGATGAATAAGGTGGGATGGGGTACTGACTGCAACAGAGGCATTAAGGTGACTATGCTCTGTCCTGGGGTGGGGGAACCCACCAGAATGAACCACACACAACAAAAGGAGGGAAAGGAAAGAAAGAGGTATCCTTAGCAGGAGCAACAGGAATTGGATTTATCAAAAAACCTTGCTAGACTTCTGCAAAGAGTAAACAATGGGCATTTCTAACAGGGTGGTGGATGAAGGGAGGGAAATTCCACATGAAGTCAGTAACTACACATATTTCTTTTAACTCTGAATGTCACTATGCATAGGACAATATTGTGAGAAATTTTTCTAACATAAGACGTAGCAAGTTGGCAAGTATTTTCATTTTTTAAATAAAATTAAGTTTTCTCAATGTGACATCTTAGTAAAGATTTTGATTTGTTATTAGTACATTTAATAAAAACTTCCTTTTTATTTTTGATATAACAATTGTAAGGTTAACTTTATTATACAGATGTTTATAGTAAGGATTTCTCTGATTCAAAAGCAAATTAATAAATTCCTGTTTTTAATGTGAGGGTACATCATTCACAACCCATCAGTTGCTAGTATCAATTACCTGCTTATAGAGAGTGGCAGAAAGAAAGCAGATGCTTAGGAAAGTTATATAACTAGCATCTAAGAATTTGGCAAATTTAGCAACAACCTAGAATCCTTAAGAAAGTAAACATTTACTCTGAAGAATTTAGATGAAATTCTACTTGTCCTACTTGTCCATGAAAGCCGACATGACAAATTCCCCAAATATACTGAACAGATAATGAACAAAAATGTTCATAACTTATCATGCGAGTCAGCTTACCCTGGAAACCCTTGGAAAACTTTATACAATTTAACTCATTAAGTAGTTTAGTTCCTTGTTCCTGGTTCTAAAATACAAGTTTATTCACTTTAATGAGTTTTGAACAAATTCTTTTATTCTATATACAAAAAAAAAAAATCAGTATTTTAGAGCTCATAAGCAGAGAAACCTGAATGCTACGCTAACACTCCCACCATTTGAAGCTTATTTCCCTGGTAACTGCCCAAACACCACCTTTATGCACTTCTCTAAGTTACTTAGTACAGTGGTTTGATTGACCACATACAGTTGGTTTTTAAATGTTTATGGCTGACAAAAAAAAAAAAAAAAAAGTGAACATTTTGAAGCAGAGCAAAATGGAAAGTGATCAGGCAGAGTAGATTCCCTGGTGGCTGACAGAGGCTTCATCACTTGTATAATGGCAGATAAATCCAATCAACATTCCCCAGCAAGATGATTTTGAAAAGCATGACATTGTATCACCAAGCCTGAGGACTTATTAACACAATGAATGAAAGTGAGATATGTATGGATTTGATCCCTCTGTGCAAGGCATACTTAAAGGATGAACCCAAATTAAACGGTGAAACAGGCTGTTTGCTTTCAGATCTCTCTGAACAGCTTTTAGGCACACGTAGTCCCAAAACATAAGGCACAGCCTTACTTGCAGAGCTATCCCTATACAGGTTATGCCATAAAGGAAAGAAGGCCTCTATGAACCCTAATTTCTGTGTGTCAGAAAAGAAAAAGAAGAACTTTCCTTCACAGATTTCATAAATGCTTTTCTTCACAGTGTTTATACGTTACTGTGTTGGTACAGTAACTGAATAAATATCCCAAATTTTCCCTTTTCTCTCCAGGGTCTTAAAACAGTTAAGCTGGCATCCTGATCAGTGGATTTGTCCACAGCAATAATCCTTCCTGTGCTTGCAATTTCAGTTAGCAAAAATAAAGTGTATCAGGTAGCATTTGACATTTGAGCAAAGAGAAATAACCTTTCCAATTTACTAAATCCTGCTTTTAAAAAGTCATTACCTTACTGAAAATGGGTTAAGCTGGGAAAGATGTGTAATCATTTTAATTTTTTAAAAAAAAATACTGATGGCATTTAAATTGAGAAAAAGGATGGTTTATTTACTAAATGGCATTAGCATAATAAATGGCTAGATATCTAGAAAAAGGTAAAGCTTGACTCCTATATCTCACCATAAATAAAAGTAAATTCCAGATGAATTAAAGATTTCCATATAAAAAACAACACAGTAACATTCAAGATATGAGAATTTAGGACAATATTTGTAGAAGATGGGAAATCTACATGATTAAGATAATGGTGAATAAATGTGATTACATATTTATTCCATAGCAAAACTACCCTAAACTGCTCCAAAAATGTATACACTGGGGAAAAAATACTTCCAAAATAAATAAGGAGTTACTATCCCTAATATAGAAAGTACTCCCATAAATTGATAACATACAAGGCAACTGAATGGAAAAAATGGGCAAATAGTATAAAGGGGAAATTCACAGAAAACTGAAATGCTCAAGAAAGATGAAAAGATGTTCAACTTCACCAATATTCAGAAAGTGCAACTTAAAGCAACAATGAGATACTATTTCTGCCCATCATATTAGCATAAATTTAAAAGACTGATAAAAGATTAAGAAAACGAGCAATTGTATGCAATACTTTTATAGGAATATGAATTGTAGCACACGTTCGGGATAGAAAGCTAGCAATATCTGAGCAAAATTAAGTATATATATCCTTTTGACTTTTCAGTCCCATTATCAGAAATCTACCCATTAGAAATAAAAACATTGCTACATAAGAATAAACATAAACAAAGAGTTATTGCCTCATCATAGCAACGAAAAAGAAAAGCTCACAGGAAACCACCCAAATGCCCATCAATATGGAATAACTGAATAAATTGGCATATCCACACTATGAATATACTATAGTTAATTTTAAATGACTTTGATCTATATTTGTTGTCCTAGAAGAATGGAGGAGGCAACATAGACTAGTATGTATAAAAAATGATCTCATTTATGAAGCATATATTTATTATTATTGAAATCAAATATACATGAAATGTTTATGTGTGTTTGTACTTGTTCAAACATGGAGACGGGTATGGAATGATATAACTTACAATGTTAAGGTTAGGGATTAATGTTACATTAGTTCAGAGAGAATGGAGCAAAAGCAACTGAAGATAATTAAGTTTTGTTTATAATATGTTAATTGTTTCAATTGTTATGATTAAGTTTTTTTAATTAAATTTTAAAAATTGACCACAAAAGATAGTCTCCTCTAATATAGGCTAATGCATATTTAATATATTAAAACATATAAAACTGAATTATAAATCTGTTACATAGAGAGTACTTTTTAAATGAGATTTATTCTATATGCATCCTCAGAGATTTTAGTAAGACTTCAATTTCAGAACTCTATAACCTGTCCCTTGCACAAAAATAGGAACCTAAAGCCCACTGCACATCCCAATTCATTGATATTTCAGATTGCTTCATTAAATCTCCCTTCACAGAACTCATCCGTCTTTATCAATCTTTTTCTTCACTGTTGTCCTATCGATTACATGGTGTCTAAAAAAGATAAACCAGTCAAGTGCAAAATCTTGAAAAGATTTAAGAGAATAAATACATGGGAAAGCAATAATCTCATAAACAAACCCACTTGACTATACAGGTTAACATCCAGAAACACTTATAGCTAAAACAATACCGTGGGATATTAACTAAACTATATGCAGTGCCACTGATACTAGTTATTTCTTAGGGATTAAATTCAAATACAGTTTAGTCTTATCTGAAAACAGGTGTTGCTTAAAATTGTTATTAACTTACTCTACAAATGCTAGTTCACAATACATTGTATAAGGAATCTACAGGAGAAAACTGAATTAAAAGCAGAGACTTGATAAATAGAGTTGAATTGATCCAAAATATTTAATGTGATAATGTTTCTAAAAGTAAATTCGGTGGCTGTTACACATAGTACGTGTTTAAGATTCTATTTTAAAATGTAAGTCAAATAAAGGACTAACAAATTTTATTTTCTGTTGTGTGAAAGGGGCTGGTGGAAAACTTGCTAACTGTAAGATTTTATCCAACTGTCTACAATTGTGTGATAAAGTCATACTGCAAGTACTTTAAAATTAGACAAACCTTGGTTCACATCTTAACTCAAACATTTCTTAATTTTGTGATGTTGGCTAAGTTAACATATTTCTGTAAGCCTGGGAGTCTTCATCCACAAAATGGAGTTAATACAACCCAACATGCAGGGTGTTTTTATGAAGATTAGAGATAGCATGCCACATATGGCAAACACATAAGCAGGTGCTCAATGAATTATAGCAATTATAGCAAGATTTAAGATTTATACCAAGGCTATTAAGAATTCTAATAACAGAGCAAAATGCAAACAAATATACATCAAATAAGTATAAGGTAAACTTTACACTTTAAGTATAAAGTAAAATTACTTTCCCTTAGGAAAGGAGGTTTTTATATAATAAACAAATTTTATTTAAAAGAAATATGATCAATAAAGAAGTTCCTGACTTCTGGCTCCACACCAAGATAGGAATAGGGAGAAGTATGTCTGCTCTAAGTGAAGCTAAAAACTCTGGATATCTTATATAAAACAAACAAACAAAAAGGCTTGGCACAGTGGCTCATACCTGTAATCTTAGCACTTTGGGAGGCTGAAGTGGCAGGATCGCTTGAGGCCAGGAGTTTGAGAACAGCCTGAGCAAGAAAGAGACCGTGTGTCTATGAAAAATTAACCAGGAGTGGTGATGACCACCTGTAGTCCCAGCTACTCCACAGGCTGAGGCAGGAGGATCACTTGAGCTCAGGAGTTTGAGGTTGCAGGGAACTGTGGTAAGTGCACTGTAGCCCAGGAGACAGAGCAAGACCTTGTATTTAAAAAAAAAAAAAAAAAAAAAAAGCCACAAACACAAAAAGAATCTGAAAGTTAGAAGATAAATGTCAGACTGGCTAGGGACCTTGGGACCCAAAGAAAAACACAGCAGTATATTCCCCAAGTTTTCTTTTTGCCTTACCCTGACTGGATGCTATAAAAGATGGCAACCAACCAGTGAGAACAAACCAAAAATTCCCCTAAAAAACCTGCGGTCTCAAACCAATCAAATGACCAGGAAAGGGGCAACCTGAGAAGACAAGGATCCTGGATTTCCACTCCCTCTTGTGAATATGGGACACCCTTCTTCCTCCCATCAAGGTGTCAGATAAGACCAGATGGCAAACCAGACTTTCACCACCACCCAGCAGCAATAAGGTCTCCTCCTCCTGTTGTGTCAGTGAAGGCTGTGCGGGGAGTGATAACAAGGGGCCCTCTCCTTTCCAAGCTCCAAGATGGCATCAATGGAGTCCTAGTGGAAGCTTGAAATCCTGCTGCCACTGAACAGCAGCAAGGAGCCTTGGCCCTGTGGGTATTAATGAAGGCTAAGTGGAGACCCTCCCCCACCTCAAACCTGGAAGCAATATAAGGCACCCTGTTCCTCAGCAGGTGTAATTTCTGAGGAGACTTGTCAGAAATTAAGGTTTGAGTAAGTTCCAGAGTCGTATCCAAAATATCTAAGATACGGTATAATGCCACCTGTCATATCAAGAACCAGAATAAATCTCAAATGAAAAAATACATTAACAGATGCCAACACAAAGATGACAGAGGTATAGGAATTAACCAACAAGGATTCTAAAGTAGTCATCATAAAAATGCATTGTAAACAATTACAAATATACTTGAAACAAATGAAAAAACAACACCTCAGCAAAGAAAAAGAAATTATTTAACAAGGAAATTACAGAACTGAAAAAAACAACACACATTTTAAAACTCAATGGATGTGCTCAACCATCAGAATGTAGAGGACAGGAAACAATCAGTGAACTTGAAGACAGAACAACAGAAATTATCCAAACTAAAAAATGAGAGAAAATGGACGGAAAAAAAAATTAAAAGAGCCTTAGCAATCTGTGGCACTGTAACAAAATATCTAACACTCATGTCAACTGAGTCCAGAAAAAAAAAATGTGAGTGTGACTAAAAAAGTACTCAAAGAAATAATTGTTAAAATTTTCCCCAATTTGGCAAAAGTAATAAATCTACAGATTTTAAGAAGCTCAGTTAACCCCAAACAAGATAAACCCAAAAAAATCCATGAAAATACACATCATAAACAACAGAAAACTAAAAACAAATTAAATATCTTGAAAGCATTAAGAAATGAGACCTTACCTAAAGAGAAAATCAATTCAAATGATAAAGAATTTCTCACCAGAAACCATGGATGGCAAAATGAAGTTGTACATTTTTTAAGTGCTGGAAGAAGTAAGCTACCAACTGCAAACTCCTATATCCAGAAAAATGATCCTTCACAAATGAAGATAAAAATCAAAACATTCTCAGCTGAAGGAAAATGAAGACAATTTGTCTCTAGTAGACCTACTGTGAAAGAACACCTAAAGAAAGTTGAAAACAGAAAATGATAGAAGAATCTTAGAATATCAGGAAGAAAGAACAGCAGAAACAGCAAAAATATGGGTAAAAATAATCTTCTGTTGAGTTTTCTAAATTATGTTTGATGGTTCCAGCAAAAACTATAATATTGTCTGACATAGCTCTCCATGCATGTAAAAGAAATATCTAAGGCAATTATAAACATGGTAGGATAAGCAGACTTTAAGGAAGGTAAGGTTTCTATAATGACACAGAAATATACACAAACACTTTACCAATATCAGTTTCCCAAATTACGTAAGCAATACCCGTTGGGGGCAACTGTGTGAAGAGGACTGGGACCTCGATTCTATCTTCGCAATTCCCTGCAAATCTAAAATTTTTTCAAAATAAAAAACTAAAAGGAGTGCTTTCTAACTTCAGTCAAGTTAATAAACCATTCAAGATTATACTTTGCTCCTAAACTTTTCAGGAGATAGGAAATACCATTTCCTTCTAAAATTTAACCTAATTTAACCTATTCATGCTAAAGTCAATAAATTCTTTCTGTCCAAAATATTAATACTTGTTCTCTTATTACCATTGAGCCCATTTTTGTCTTGCTTCTCTTCTATAGACATCTAAGATTAAACCTAAATGCATGAAAGTTTTATCAGATTACATTCAAGTATTACTAGAGTTTTCAATTCTTAAAAGAATATATTATCTGACTTATTAATAAGGTCAACAATTTTAATATAAATGCAGCATAGGTTTTCAATATAAATTATCTTTCTCAGAGATATGTGATTTAAAAAAAACAAATATACCAAAATGTACACTAAGTATTCTACATCTCAAAGCAGTCATATTAATTCCATGCAACATGCATATTAATTCAAGTGATATTATCAATGTTTTTAAACAGTTTTTGAAACTTTTCAAAATAGTTTTGTAAGTAGGAAACACAGCTTCATTATTTACATTACATACACCTTACATTTTTTAGGTTTTAAAACTTTATTTGCATATTTTAAAAATTATACATTCCAATAATTTAAATCATTTGAACAAAAAAGAAAATGGAACTCTGATTAAACTGCATTTTACAGCCTGCAGGAACCCTTGGGCCAGCTTGGTTTTACTCTAGATTTCACTGTCTTTCCATCCCACTTTTTCCCTCACCAGCATTCAAGTTCTTTGCCTTCTCTGTTAGCCAGACAGGCAGACGGGAAAATCGAGTGTGGCTTCATTGTCAGTTCTTGATTTTTTGATGTGAAAGGGGCAGCACAGTCATTTAAATTTGATCCAACCTCTTTGCATCTTACAAAGTTAAATAGCTAAAAGTAGTAAAATAAGAAGGCAATGCTTGAGGTAGGTACAGTGCATACTCGTGGCACTTGCCTCATTACGACTTTCTTGCTTGCTTCTCCTTTGTTCGTTTCTTTGGAAGGCCACTGATATTTCTCTTGCATTTTAGTCTTCTTCAGTTATGACTTATCAATTTTCTCAGTCTCAGCCATGTCAGGTTTGTTAGACATGGCTGCGGAGGAAACAGAGCAAAGTAGATGAGCTAGGGGGATCTGGTCTGCGCAGTGGCCACTGCTGAGTGCCACCTCACTTTTTTTTATTTGTTTTATACTCTTATTGAGTACCCATATTATTTACTGGATATTGCTCTGAATTACTTTTGGCTTGTTCTATAATGCGTATCTATTCTCAAAGAGCAAAAACTGGTTACTGAGGATATTCAAACCACACAGGTATGGGCTCTGAAGGCTGTCATTATTGCAAGAAATTAAAAAAAAAAAAAGAGGTTGTCTGTGCGAACAGGGAACATTGCTTTTGATAAAGCTGGACACTGGTGAAGCTGGCCACACAATCATGCTGGGGAAAATCAATTAAGGATAGCAACCTAATAACTTACTGTGGAGTAGATATATACACAGCTGGAGAGTGGGGCACAGAGGTAGGACTATCCAAGGAGAACTACTAGCAAACGATAAAAGAGTGTCCAATTCTGGGTGACCCACTTTAAAAAGAACTTTGAAAAATTAGAGTTCTCTTGTTAAAAAAAAAAAAAAATCTTGGATAGAGTAAGGAAAAAATCTTCTCTTTTTAGAACTACGTGCTACCGCAATTATATCTTGAGTTCACCCATTCAACTCAACAGATAAGTTATTAAGGCACTCCTAAACACAGGAATACAAAAGAAGAAAAGAAAGAAAGAGAAAAGAAACAGTAAAGTAAGGTAGGAAGAGAAAGAAAACAAAGAAGAGGGAGGGAGGGAGGGAGGAGGTAGAGGAATCAGTTTGAGAAAAGGGAAATCAAAGTAACACTAAAGACATGTGAAGTTTGAGATGTCTGAGAGACATCCAGGTGGAGATGTCAAACAAGCAAGACCAGCTAGCAGCCAAATACTTTAAGACCACTCTACTAGAAAGACCACCCAAGGAAGAAAGCAAATAGCTGCGGACTTGGGCTCAAAACATAGCAACCATCTCTGTCTTACAAAAAAGGACAGAACTAAACCTGTCCTTTCCAGGGGAAAAACAAATAGAAATAGCAATACAGGGTAAAGGTTTCTGAAGAGAGAAGAGCACTCCAACAGTTTATTAGACAGAGATGGCACAGGTGAAAAGGCTCCCAATGGTATCTCTTGAACGCTTTTGCTTCTTGTCAGGATTCCATGCTTATATCCAAGACAAGTGTAATTGCCTAAATGCTACAGCCGACATCTAGTTGGCTCACTGTAGTCTATTTTCCAACGGCAGCCATAGAGATTTCTATCTAAATTTGATATTACCTCTGTTCCTTATCCCTTCAGTGGTTTCCTTTTGCTCTTAACATTAAGACATATCACCTGGCCGGGCGCGGTGGCTCAAGCCTGTAATCCTAGCTCTCTGGGAGGCCGAGGTGGGCGGATCATTTGAGCTCAGGAGTTCGAGACCAGCCTGAGCAAGAGCGAGACCCCATCTCTACTATAAATAGAAAGAAATTAATTGGCCAACTAATATATATATAGAAAAAATTAGCCGGGCATGGTGGCACATGCCTATAGTCCCAGCTACTTGGGAGGCTGAGGCAACAGGATTGCTTGAGCCCAGGAGTTTGAGGTTGCTGTGAGCTAGGCTGATGCCACGGCACTCACTCTAGCCTGGGCAATAAAGTGAGACTCTGTCTCAAAAAAAAAAAAAAAAAAAAAAAGACACATCACCTGAAACTGGCTTTGAGGACCCTGCATGTTCTGGCTCTTGCCTAACTCTCCAGAACCATCTGTAACCTGATCTGACTACCCATCCTTCTCCAGCCTAACTGGCCTACTCTAAGTACCTAAATCCACCATGTTCTCTCCCACCACAGGGACTAAACACTAACCATTCCCCTCTGCCTGTATGCTCCTCCCTCCCTTTTCACCTGGTCAACTTCAGATCTCAATTTTAGCACTGTATCCTCAAGGAACCTTTTCTTGACCTCCAGCAACAATACTATAATGTTCCTAACTGGCCAGGTGCAGTGGCTCATGCCTGTAATCCTCACCCTCTGGGCAGCCAAGGTAGGAGGATTGCTTGAGCTCAGGAGTTCGAGACCAGCCTAAGCAAGGGCAAGATCACATCTCTACCAATAACAGAAAAATTAGATGGGTACAGTGGCATGCACCTGTAGTCCCAACAGGAAACTGAGGAAGGAGGATCACTTGAGTTTAGGAGTTTGAGGTTGCAGTGAGCTTTGGTGATGCCACTATACTCTAGCCAGGGCATAGAGAGCTAGATTCCGTCTCCAAAAAAAAGTTAAATAAAAAACGTTCCTGACTTGCAGGACACCCAAAATTATAATTGTTGGTGTTACTAACTGTATACCTCCCTATAGAGTGTAAGCTACCCTAGATGCTAAACAATTTGGTTTATCACTATATCCCCAGTACCTAGCTTAGTGTCTAACACACAGTTAGCCCTGGGTAAGTACTGGTTGATAGAATAAATGAATGGAACCATGAGCGAGGGCCCATTATCACTAGCAAATATGTGCTCTAAAGTCAGAAACACCTGATACAATCTTATCTATGCTTAGAAGCTCATCACCCATCTGAGAAGTATTTCTCTTTTATATTTAAGTAAATGCCACATTATGTGATATCAATAGTAAACAATGCTCTTTTGTTATTAAACCATTTCTCTTACCAGTATTCTGCATTCAAGTCTTCAAATCATATGGGCAGATCATGTTCTGCTTAGCTTTAATTGAACTTAAAATTATCTGTGCGCACTTTATTATGGAACTTCCAATGGTGCTATCACTAGCCTGATGACAATAAATTTATAATAAAAAATCTAAAAATAAAGGCCATTATGCTTGCTGACCACCAAATAAAAATAGATTTACTATCTTCAAGGTCACTCAGAGCAGAATTTAACAAATTCCATTTCTACTTGGCAATTATAAAACAAGAGAATAAGCACAAATCAAACCACTATCAAGGCTAGCGTGGCTCCTATTAATGCCAGCTGTGTGAGAAATATTTAAACTTCGTATTCAGCTAGCACTACGGATTTTATAACTAGTCATCATCTCTTTCATTAATAAGCAGTTAGTGACAAAATCAGATCACATCATCTGTACAGTTAATTACAAGCTGGAAAATATTCAGGGTATACAAATTTTATTAGCATGGCTGACATCTGTCAACTATTTTGGTTAATTACTCCTGAATTTGGATTCTAGCCTTCAACTATTTCAAATTTTAATATATTTGACATAAATGGTTTTCAAGCTACCATTATCACTGTTGAGTATTTTTATCTTATTCCTATTCTAAAATTGTCAAAAATAAGTAAATGTTAGCTCTCACACTGACACAGTTCATTCTGTATCTAAATTGTTAATTGGGAGAATGCTATCCACCACAAGTGTAAATTTTTTTTTGTCAATGCTTATTAAATATTCTCAGCATTGCTATATAAGACATAAAATATCTTGAACTCTTAATTACATGTTAAGGATGTAACTCTAACTTTTCTCTTTATTCTAGAGTAGAAAAGAGCATTTGGCTTTTTATTTTTATAGGTTTGGTATGTGCAGGATGTTTGGATTGCTTGCTTTGTTAATAAACATGCTTCCCACCCCTCATCTAATTCTTATGTTATTTGTGGAGCATAGGGGGAGGCACCTCAGAACACATTAGTTTTGAAGTGAAAGAGAAGTCTGACTGGGGAAAAAAGAAAAAATCAAAGTTAAGAGGGAATGGAGAGGTGAAACAGGGTGAGCAGAGCAAGTAATTTACATGAAGTGAAGCAAAAGCAGTTCACTGAACACACAGTTCACATTTTCACAGGTAGTCAGTGGCAATAAGAACATAGAAAAGGAAAGATAAAAGTAGAGAAAATATTATGCTAAAGACATAGAATTTACAAGTATTCAACTCTTAATCTCTTCAAGTTACCATTACAATTTTCCATATCCTTAAAGAAAACAGGCTTATAGAAACTAAGTAAATACCTAGATTTGCAAAGCTATCATAGTGGCAGAGTGGTGATTTGAACACAGGTAGGTTGACTTCATGCCCTTAACCACATTACCCCAGTCCAAAATGTATATTCTCCACTTATGAGAGAGGTCTTAAGAGAATATTCTCAATGATAAATATGTCTGAGACTGTCTTTCAAGAAACTGACCAAACAGGAGTATGGGTATCAGCTGTGGTGGTCATGAAAGATCCAGCTACCTGACACACGAGAGTCAAACCATAGCTTCACCACTATAATCAACACTCCCTTAGAAAAATGTGAAGCCCAAACATGAAAGGCTATATTCTAAAGAAGACATGTCTATCTAAATATCTATGTCACTCTGACCTCTTTCCTTCATTACTAGAATTAGGATGCTCCCATGAATAATGGCTTAATCTTCTTTTCATGTCTTCTTTTGCCTTTCCTGCAAGAAACTTCCAGGAAGTATTGGTTGACCTGGGAAGAATTTGCATATTCTCAGATATCTGGCTTAAATCCATCTTAATATCACCCCAAATACCCACCATCTGGTATGGTGTCAGACTTGGTGAGTATACACATTCATGGTCAACTGACATCTGTGGGATAAGGATGCATGCAGATGGCTCAAGGTTACTCCTTTGGGTAAGGCATCCAGTATTTTGACATTATCATATTAAGTGAGAATTTTGTGCAAAATTGGTCAGGCAAATCAATCAAAAAGACCAATTCCCAGATCCTGTTCAAGCCACCCTAAAAGTAACCTCTCTGCTTTCTTTTCTGATCAGTGATCCTGAATGGTTTACATTTTAAACCCAGGTAATGGTTTTAAATTTCAGAGACTTGGAAATGACTCGATATACTAAGGAGTGCTCCCCAAAATTGATTTATAAATTCAGTGTAATCCCAATCAAAAAATTTCAGCAGACCTTTTGGTAGAAATTAACAAGCTGTTTCTAAATTCATGTGGTGTAGCCTAAACAATGTTGAAAAAGTACAGAAAGCTGAAAGGTAATGATACCTGACTTCAAGAATTATTATAAAGTGACAGTAATCAAAATATGGTACTGGTATAAAGAAAAACAGATGAACAAAGTAAGACAGATGCAAAAAATAGACCCACGCATAACTGGAAAATGATTTCTGAGAAAGTGAAAAGGCAATTCAGTAGAGAAAAGAAAGCCTTTTCAACAAATAGTGCTAGAACAATTAGATAACCACATATACACACAAGGAAAGACTTTGGATCCATATCTCACGCCATACACAAAATCAACTCAAAATGGATCATAAGCCTAAATGTAAAACTTAAAACTAAAATTTCTAGAGAAAAAGCTTTGGAGAAAATATCTGTGACCTTGGGTTTAGAAAAAGATTTCTAAGATACCATACAGATTAAATATCCCTTTATCTATGACGCCTGGGCCCAAAACTGTTTCCAATTTTGTATTTTTTTTCAGGTTTTAGAATATTTGCTTTATAACTAGTTCAGCATCCCAAATCCAAAAATCTGAATCCAAATGCTCCAATGAGCATTTCCTTACAGTGTCATTTTGGCACTTGAAAAAAATTTGGATTTTGGAGCATTGTTGATTTCAGATTTTAGGATGTAAGATACCCTGTACCAAAAGCACAGGTAAAGAACAAATTTCATCGAAATTTGAAAACCATGAAAACCAAATTTCATCGAAATTAAATATCCCTCAGAAGACTCTGTTAAGAGCCTGAAAAGTCACATACCGAGAGAAAAATCTCTGCAAAGTATGTACCCAATAAACTTGTTTTCCAAAGAAAGAATTTTCAAAACTCAATCCAGTTTAAAAATGTACAAAAGATTTACACAATAATTCACCACAGAAGCGATACAGATGGCAAACAAGTACATAAAAAGATGCTCAACATCTTATATTCTTCATTAGGAAAACACAAATTAAAACAAACCATAATGAGATGCTTCTAAACACTTAATAAAATTGTTAAAATTAAAAAGATTGCCCATATCAAGTGTTGGCATGGATGCAGAGACATTAGAAATATCCTAGAACATTATATAACCACCCTAGAAACAGTTTTTTAACAGGTATACCTACATATGACCCTACCACTCCATTCCTGTATTTTACCCAAGAGGAAAATGTGTCCAAACACTCAACACAAAAATAGTCATACCAGCTTATTTGTAGTAGTTCAAAATTGGAAATAATTCCAACGTCCATCAACAGATGCATGGATAAAGTGTATTATATCCATACAATGGAATACTTAGCAATAACAAAGGAAAAAACCATTGCTGCACACACGGATGAATCTCAAAATAATTAGGCAAAACAGAAGACATTCTGTATGCCTCCGTTTTATATAAAACTCTACAAAAAGCAAACTACAATGACGAGAGCAGATCAGCGATTATTTGATGATGAGGGTGCAAAGAGTTCTCAAATACTGAACTTACAAGAAACTTGAGGGAGGAAATCCAATTGTGCTTGGTAAAATTTAGGAGGAAGGGATATATTTTCACTATCTTGACTAAGTCAATGATTTCATGATATATGGTAGCCCCCTCTTATCTAAGGGGCAATACATTGCAAGGCCTCCAGTAGATGTCTGAAACAGTACTGAACCTTATGTATGTTTTCTCGTATACATACATACCTAAGATGAAGCTTAATGTATAAATTAGACACAGTAAGATTAAAAACAATATTACAATTATACAATAACAGAAGTTATATGAATGTGAGATCTCTTTCTCAATATATCTTATTGTGCTATACTCACCCTTCTTGTGATGATGTGAGACAATACAGGGTCCATGTGATGAAGTACGAAGAATGGTGTAGACATTGTGATGAATGGTTAGGCTACTACTGACCTGTACTCCTGAATCTATGTAACCATGCCTTACTTGCAATAAAAGACTTGATGTCCTTCATTTCAGGGGATACCTTGCTGAAGTCTTTCTATAGGCTCAATGATTTCTGATGCAACATATTTTCCGCTCCTGTCTACCCACGAATTTAAGGCCTTTTCCATCTTAACTAGACATCTGTTACGCATTCTGGCTGTAACTTTTGTAGTTGGAGGTGTGACAGCAAAACTAGCACAAATTTCTTTTTCACAATTTCACCAATAGATTTGTAGATTTTATCAATCTCAGCATGTGATGTGTGTGTGTGTGTGCATGCACACGCTTTTCTTAAGATCTTTCACCTTTTCACTTAAAGGAAGCACTTTTGGCTTCTTTTTGGCATATCTGAATTGCCAACATCACTACTCTTGCACTTCAAGGACATTATTAATAAGAGTTACTTGAACACAAGCACTGCAATACTGCGCCAATCTGATAACCAAGATGGCTACTAAGGGTTCCTAAGTGACTAACAGGCAGGTAGCACAGACAATGTGAATATGCTGGACAAAGGATGAGTCATGTCTTAAGGGGGATGGCAAGAGATTTCATCACACTACTCAGAATGGCATGCAATTTAAGACATGCATTATTTATTTCTGGGGTTTTCCATTTAATGTTTTCATACCACAGTTGACCACAGGTAAATAAAACCACAGAAAACAAACACAAATAAAAATACTGTATACATGTATGTCAAAACAAATCAAAGTATATACTTTAAATGTTTTCCATTTACTATGTTAATATCTCAATAGCTGTAACTTTTTTTATTTAATAAAAGTCCAATATAGGGTAGTTTGGGAGTTAATCTAACTATTATTCTATTCTGATCCAACTCAGAAGCTTCTGAGGACAGCACAAGGGCCCTCTCTTAAGGAAAGAGAGTTTAATGTGCATAGTTAAAGCTTTCCTGGCAATCCTATCTCCTCTCACAAATCTGGTGGCTTTAAATCATATTAATGAAAATGCTTTTTTGGTCCTATAAAGCAAGCTATGATGCTTCATTCAAAAGTGTATCAGATCATTAAGAAACAAATTAAAAAGAAGGAGAAACATACTGGGTTTTCTACTCCACTGCAAAGTATTAACTAAGCCATCACAGAATATTCTTGCAACACACAGCAGCCTTCCTGTACAGATACAGTGTATTATGATCCCCAAACAATCCAGTGTTGCTCCTGACTAGTTCTCCAGGGTTTGAAAAGAGTGCACTAGTGGGGTCTCTAATGGAATAGCTGGATCTGGAGCTTGCAAGCTCCTCATGTATGATCATAATTTGAGAAACATTAGCTTTACTGGTTTTAAGCAATAAAGCTTCCCTTAGTTTCCCTCAACTGAAAAATAGCATAAACTATACATTCAAGATGCTTGATAAAGAATGGAAAGGGGAACACAGATCACTACCAATGAGGGAATTAGTTAAGAATAAACGTCTCAGGATGGGAATATATGCATTGTTTGAAGTGAAAGGAGAACATTCCAAGGAGTTAAAGATTAAAACTTTAAGTGGGGAAGAAAAGAATCAAAGATGAGATGTCACACGCCAAATAAATGACAGGTCAGGATTGGAAACCAGACACGGTCTACTCCAGAGTCCAAATTCTTAACCATTATACTAACCTTCTTTCATGCCATCAATGGCACTGACACATGGGCTAGAGGCCTTCACAAGGACATTGCATGAGTCTGGCAGTATCTCTGCAGTTGTCCACATTGTACAGATAGCACAGACACAGCAACAACAGGAAACAAGACATTTATGTAGCCTCTCTCAAATATAAATCTTAGAATAAAGAATATGCTATGGTTAAAGAGAAATCATTTTGAATACATAGCCCATTCTGTATTCTGTCTTTATATGAAGGTGATAAATTTAGCTGACATACCATAAAATGGTAACCCTAAATGCTTTTATGCACAAGTCATAGTCATTGAGAATATAAAATAATATAGGTCTTAGTAGCAAACTTTTAGTTTAGTGTTAACTATGACACATAAAATCAAAATAATAAAAGACCATACAGTGCAGCACATTAAAAGCTCTGTAGGGTAGGGGTCAGGGAGCAAGGAAGGCTAGATCAAAAGACCCAGGGTGAAGGTTAGTTCCAAACATTAACTCTATGGCCTTGGATAACAATTATTCCAAGTTCGTTTCTATGTCTATAAAATATAGAATAATTCCACTTGCCCCAAGAACGTCTCAGAACTTGGAGGATCAAATGAGAGAATATGAAAGAAACCATCAAGACTCACAGAGGTGTAAGGCAGTATTCTCACTGTCATCACCTCTTTCAGAGATGTCAACTATGTAATTTCTTCACTAAGTTCCAGTACTACAGAAGATGGAACTTCTATTTAGCCAAAGCCTCTACTAAGCTATCTGAATAACTTTTTGTTCTCCTTAACCATACCTAATTTTGACTGCTGTCATCTAATAGGGGGCTACAGGTTTTGTAAAGTCCCACTATTTTTTTAAAAGTTTTGTTTTCTATATACTTTAAGACATTTGTAATACTATGCTAAAACATGCTTTATAAAAAAGTCAAGTTTCAGCCCTGAAAATAATCACATTCATCTTTTATTGCACTCCCAGATCCACACCTCTAATCTGGGAAGTCACAATGTTAGAAGACATTTTTTTAAAAATCACTTATTACTGTATCACTCAGGATTTCAAACATTTTTTGAATTGGAATATCTCCTTTCACCCTTGAAGGGCACTGAACAATAAAGGTGAAGGACTACAATAAAATGTCTCATATTGATTTTTAAAGAATGTATTAATCGTCTTTTAGTGTCATGAGATCATTTGAAAAGAAAAGTTATGTTAAATTAGACCAGGCTCTCCTGGATTGATTGAAAAGGGGCTGCTGCCCCTTTGATACACAACCCAGGAATTTTTTTCTATTGTGACTCATCCATTAGACATTCTAGGTTCTATATTTTTCTCAACAATGACAAATGAGAATGAGGTAAATATATACTTTGATTAAAGAACATTCTATTGTATATGCAAGTTCCTAGGGAGGGTAAATGAGTATTTAAAAAGTAGTCTAGCATTCTTCTAGCTCTTATTTACAACTGTAGACCACAGGTTTCAGGGAAAGGAGTAAGTAAGGACAAAGAATCTGTTCCAACTTAAATATTGTACATGATTTAGTGGTAATCACTTCTTTGAAAGTTCAGTCACCTTCAAAATATTACATGATGAAGAGAAAAATATTATGTGGTTCATAACCAAGAACATTAATAAGAGCACTTTCTAAAGTTTAATCATTATTTTCATTTCCTACTTAAAATTTCATTTTTTCTCAGTTGCCAAATTTCAATCTTCATTGATTAGAAACACAGCAGAACTCCTTGCATACAAATTTATTCAGGTTTGCAAACATTAAATCATCATTAGATTAGAATGACAAGCATGACAAAATTAATACACCAAAAGAGGTTCAGGGAAATATAAAATCTAAAATGTATTGAATTAGATTTTAAATTGAACCCATACAAGCTTAAGTTCAATGAAAACCAATATTGCACACTTTTTAATCAATTATTTCATAATCATTCCCCTAAATCCTTTAATTTACCAAGAAATCCTATCCAAAAAGTTTTCTAAAGTCAGCTATAAAATACCACTGAAATGCAAATTGGATCTAAACTTCCACTAAATCCATCAAATGTCACCTTACTTCACCGAATCACTTCATATGGATGAATCTTAAAAGTGCCCTCACTGCTCATTAGTGTTACAATTAAGAACCATATTATATTGAAAATAAAATGACATAATTATTTTTAACAATTATAAATCTACACTCTTTAATATAACTTATCATGTAAGCCACATGATACTAAGCTCATTTATAACCTTAAACCTAATTTAGGCCTCATTTCCAAAGCTAACATTTAGGCAGGAGTAAGAGTCCTGCCTTTTATCATATTTTTGATAGAAAAAGCTTTGTTGGTTCCTTTAATAGAATCTTGTTAACAAATGATTATAGGGGAGAAGTCAGAGCTGAAAATAGAAGTTTGGGAGTAATCAACATAAATCCATAAGCCAGTATGAGGGCTGCAGAGAGTGAATATGAACAGGGAACAAGCCCCTTTTTCACACCAGGGACCAGTTTCATGGAAGACAATTTTTCCATGGACTTGGTGGAAGTTGAGGGTGGAGATGATTTTAGCATGATTCAAGCACATTACATTTATTGTACTGTCAAACCTCTCCACTAATGATGATCTCTATTTGCAGCCCCTCCCCAGCACTAGCATCACTGCCTCAGCTCCACCTCAGATCAGGCATTAGATTCCCAAAGGAGCACGTAACTTAGACCTCTCACGTGTGTAATTGACAGCAGGAGTAGCGCTCCTATGAGAATCTAATGCTGCTGCTGATCTGACAGGAGACAGAGCTTATGGCGGTGATGCAAGTGATGGGGAGCATCTCTAAATACAGATGAAGCTTTGCTCACTGGCTTGCCCAGGGCTCACTTCCTGCTATGTGGGCCAGGCCATGGACCAGTATTGGTCCACAGCCCAGGGGTTGGAGACCACAACCTTATAAGACAGGCAATGGGGTGGGAGGTACATAAAACCACTTAGAGATTAGTTACCCCTTAGTGCCTCTTTAAAGGGCAGATATCAAAATATGTGGGTTGGGAAATCACACTGAAATAGATTTCTAATGTAATCTGTTTTTATACTTAATATTTTGCTTTCTCCCAGTCACCATCTTCCATAACATAAATGAGAAAATATTTATTTCAATAATAGGGACTTTTGTAGAAGTATTAAGAATCACAAGAATAAAATAAGTTAGAAATCTTTAATTCATTTGAAGCTGAACAAATTGCAACTGACTGGCCAGATTAAGATTACATAATTTGGTACTTTCCTCTTTGGGATATAACTTCATATCTTATTAATGGGACCTGATGGAGATTTGACAATTAGGAAAAGTCTTCAAAAACTAATCTAAAATTCTAGCTCATCTTTCCTCCAGAAAAATCACCTGGGAGATAAGTAAAATAAACATTGCTGTGAAATAAGCCAATTCTAACCTGTGTCTAGGTTTTCTGGCAGTCAACGAGGGTGGGAGGCTCTGCCAACAGGTCCTGTTTTCCCTATGATTTTGATCTACCCTACTGCCTGCACCATTGCCCAGCTGGGAGTTCAAACTCAGAACCCCAAAAGGAGATAGTCCTGGGTTGATGATGGCAACTCACACCTCACGGGGAGGCAATCTAGAGAACTGGTTAAGACCACACTGGGTGAAGATGACTAGCGCTAGAGCCCCAGCTTAGCCACTTTACTGATAAAATGACCTTGGGTGAGCTACTTAACATCTTTCAACTACTTATAAAGTTGTGAGGATTAAAATATTAAAAATAAGTGATCCTCAATAAATGGTAGCTATAGTTATGACACTCCATCTTCTCCAAAAGAAGTGGGTGGCACTTGTAAGTAAACAAACTTCTCCAGGGTAAGCCAAGATGACAAGATTGGAACACCTATCCTCAAAAAATTAACATAGACAGGACTTCAGTAAAAATTCCACCTCATAACACCAAAATCAAGGTGAATAATGTGGAAATTCTCTCACAGATTCCTAATGAAAGAAAAATCATATTGACATCTGCATTGAATGAATTTGAAAACACAGTTCACTTATCTTCTCTTCATCATGCTGCCTCTGAGTCTTCAATGAGAAAGGAAAAAAGTATCACAAAATAGGCCAAAATTACCAGCAAGAAAAGGTTATGTGACGGACCCATTATCTATAGTGTGCACCTCTTTTCTGTCATTATTCCACTATTGAACTTCCTTCTATTGATTGCCTAAATGAAACGATGTTATAGATCAGATATCTGGGACAATTTTTAACATTTCCTTCTTTAATGCATTATAGTAGTTATATGCAAAGTAACCTAACAAAAGTTAAACCTAATAAATGAAATTTACAGAAAAACTTAACATAAAATTGCATCTAAAACACAAAATTGTAAAGCCAACTGTGGTATGCATGTAATCTGCAAGGTTGGCAAGCTTGTGATGTAAAAGCCATGTTAAAGATGAGAGTTTCTCAAATTTACATTATCTTTTTTCTGCTAAGCATTCACTATTGCCCTTAAAATTTGTCTGAATCAGTTGAGCTAGAATGGCAAAAACAACTCCAGCATGTTTGTATTTAATGTTGGTCCCTAAAGCCTGCCATACAAAGATTAATAGTTTCTTGGCCAAGCAGTCTTTAATGCTGCAATTCACTCAGTCACTGTGCTGGAAAATAGTTTCTATTTCATATAAACCTAAAGAAGGAGGAGAGGAAATAGGAGAAGGAGAGAGCAAAAGAGGAGATGCAGACAGAGATAGAGTTTACTAACTGAATACAATACTCTGACAGCCTGCCTTACCTTTCTCAGAGACAGGAAATAAAAGTAGAAATTTAATTCAACCTACCCCTCTCCCCAGTGACGAAATGTGACTAAGCCAAACATCAACTAGCACACACCTTTTGAAGTATGAAAACATTTGTAGATTATAGTCGAATGGTTTTTAGCATTCATGTGAAGCCAGTTGAAATCTAGGACTGAAGCAGTTAATCAGATAATTCAGGCAAAGCCAGGCATATCCTCTGGTCCCCACCTGGTTTCATTTGGACTTGTTGAATACTGTGCTGTCATACTTGGAATCAAATGGTCAGCATGAATCACGTTGGCTGGTATCTCTGGAGACATGTTTTGCAATCAAGAAGAATCATTGTTTGGAAAAACCTTCCTCTAAAATGAATGGAAAACTACCTTAACTTGGATAGAAACCTCAACACCAACATGAAAGGACTTTTTTTTAAGAGACAGGATTTCACTCTGTCGCTGAGCCTGGAGTTCAGTGGTGCAATGATAGCTCACTGTATCACTGAGCTTCAACTCCTGGGCTCTAGTGATCCTCCCACCTCAGCTTCCCCAGCTGGGATTGCAGGTACAAGCTACAATCCCTGGCCTAAAAGAACTCTAAGAGATTACAGTGTTTATTTTCTGTAAATAAATATTTACAGGTTAGTAATAGCATGCTATGAATCTGGTATGACGACCATGAAATTCTTTCCAGAAAAGGTGGCATAGCAGTATTCATCTTAGCAATTTTTCAAACTGGTTTGTAGAATCTCTTTTAGATGGAGAAAAATAATTTGTGGAATATAAACAAATTTTGTTACTGTATTTGTGGGGGGGGGTAAATCAATTCCTTCAAAGGCACCTTAAATGTGCTTATCAGTCTGTTTCACAACCCAGTCAACCAACACTCTTCTATGACAGTGCAAGGTACAGTCTACATTGGGAAGACAACAAACCTGGATTCCTATTAAAATTCAGGTCTTGTCTGTCTCTAGCCAGGGAGGACAGTTTTTCTATGTGAAATCTGGCCAAATATATTTCTTCCCCATAGCAATATACTTTTAAATAACTAAAACGATTATCTAAATTCAACATAAACCAAACTCTTATATTGTTGTACTTCTTTAATCCTTTGAGCTTGTTTACATTTTAGCTTTTAGATACTTTGCCCTCTGGAGAATTCACAAGTAGGCGTAGATTGCCATGGTACAAATCAACCCTTCAACACTGCAGTGTCAAAATTATAGTAGCAATAGATAAATGGAAATTGCCTATAGTCATCCCTGAGTCAAGCTGACATGGTGCCAACTGTGCATGTTGACTCAGCACCAGTGTCATAATGCCATGACCCTTATGATACTGATGTGAACACGATAGCCAGGATATAGCAAAATTAGCACTCCTGTAATTCTTACACTGGAAAATGTTCACCCCAAAATCTAAGGTATGAGGATAGTCTTTGTTTACTGCAGCCCTGCGAAACTCAATTTTGAAGTATTTCACATAGATTCACTGAGTTCTTGTCATAATTCAGTCATATGAGACAGAGTCATGTTTTTCTCATTCTACCCAGCAGGTATATTTTTAAAACATATATATATGTATATATATAGTCAACTTTGTTATTCACAGCTTAAACATCTGAGAAAAGGTTAAGTCTTAAAGTAATTCTAGGAAGAATCTTTTTATAAGCCACAAGCTACTAACATAAAAAAATCGTTCCTGATTTGTATAAAATCTTATTCAGTTTGCTCAAATCTAAAGGAACCTATATTTCTATTTGGTAGATCCCATTTTACATGTGAAGAAGTAGACAGAGGTTAATGTCCTTTTATCAAGGTCACAAAGATAGTCAGTTGCAAAATAAATTATATCTCAGACTTCCAAATTCCCCATCTTCCCCTTAGTCTACTAGGCCATGCTGTTTCTCTAACTGAACTGAAAATAGATTACAATAAAAGATTACCATAAAAGTTTGATTCTACCATTCACCACTTCATGGACTGCCTTTACAAGTACAATACTAAAAAATTGATTTGGTATTCACCTTTGGTATTTTTCATTGCAATGAAGCAGCATAGAATGTGACTAAAAGACAGACTCTTATTCATAAACCATACCAATGTATGTATTTTCAGAGTAATCATCTAAAGGATTAGCAGGCTATTAGGATGCTGGGTAAGTATAATAGATAAACTTACTTTAAAAAAAATCTTCCACATTTTGAAAATAAGTCTACTCCTGGTCCTTCTTTGTATCACAGTTTTTGGAAAATCTTTATTGATCAGGGGTACTTTGGATACAAAAGTTTACTTAGGAAGTATAGGCTGTGTGATCAGAGTGCCAAAAGCGGAAAAGCTGAATACTAGTGAGTAACAAACCTCAGTGGCCAGCCCTAATCCTCTGCCCACTCCATTCAATAGAGGCAAGAGCCCTAACAGATTACTTGAGGGCAGGATTGAGCCCTCTGAGCCACAATTTTACTAGTGACAGATAACCTAACTAGCCATGGATACCTAACTCCATGGCTAGGCTGAAGTCATTCTGTCTAGGCTAACCAGCTGGGCCAAAGTCATTCTGTCTTTTGGGATTCTGGAATCAGGTCTCAGAGACTCTTGTTAGAATCTGCTGATCACTGAAACTGAGCTGGGAGACAGTCAGCTCAGAGGTCTGGATAAAGCCAATCATTGCAAAGAGAATGAAGTACATGGGCAAGGAAAAGCTTGTTTCAAGAGACCTCTAGGTTAGAGACACAAAAGCAGACAGAGAAGATGCGGATGAAAAGAAAAGCTCCTGAGTATCTAGCAGAGTTTCAGTTCCTGGTCCCTTTGGAGACCTGGAATTTGGAACATGAAACCCTTGTAGCCTTAGAATCAGTATCTTCTTTTTTAGTGGTCTAGAGTGTGTTTTTATTATTATTCTATCAAAATAACCTTAATTAAGGACTTAATTAGGACATAGTCCCAATAAACAAAAACAATTAAGAACATTTATATGGTCAGAGAAACTGAATATAGAATGCATCATGTCCTTTTAATACCAAATTTATAAATACTTGAGTAATAATTCACCAAAATGGCTACTTCTCTTACAAACTTGTAGAGAGAAAGGTAGGAGCCATTGCTGCACAGAGGTAAATACTTAACGAACACACTGGTCCTCCTAGTCATCAGTAGTACTGCTTATAAAAAGGGCTGTCCTCCAGGTCAGGAGCACAGTTCCCAAATTGGAAGCTGAAATACATTTTATGGAATGAGTACATGCATTTTAAATAACACAGAAAGAGATACATAGACAGATATGGAAAGACATACAGCTATGCATATAATATAGGTTTTGAAGTATGGACTACATATGAAATCACATTTTCAAACATTATTTCTACAGAAAACTACACTCCAAGTTGTCAATACAACAGGTAGTGCACAATGAATGATGACAGATACACTCCCTAATTATGGAGAATGGCAGAGCAAGATCTGCCTTTTAGAAAATTAACTGGTCATACTGTGCAGGATGGACTTTACTAAAATTTGACTAAAAGGAGGAACTGAATTAATTAGAGATAAAAAGTATCTAAGGCTGTGGCCCCTAGAATGGAGAAGAGAAACCATCTTTAAGAAATATCTACATGAGGAACTGACCAAAAATGGTGATAGCTAGAGACAGATGTTGATAATGGCTATGAATGAGTGGCTAGGGTAATATTTTGCTAACATTTGTTGAATGCAATGTGCCAGATACTGTCCGAAGGGTTTTATATTGCAATATGCATATATTGCATATATACTACATATTAACTTAGTTAATCCTAACAACTTTAGGAGGTAGGTTCTCTTATTCTCACCATTTAGAGATAAGGGAAGTATGATGGAGAGAAGATAACTTGCCTAGTATCTCGCAGCTAGTAAGTGGTCCTGCAGAATGAGGCCAGCCAATCCAACTCCAGAACTTAAACTGAACCCTCTCATCCCACTCATCAGTGGGCCATGCTTTTTTCATGCCTGGCCCCATCTCTCTGCACTTAGTGCCCTCCATGCTGCAGTCCCTTACATCCCAGATGCTTTCCTTCCTCCTGTCTTATAGCAGATACTACTGAGCACACACTATATGACCAGCACTTTCTCTTCCTAATATCAAAAAAGTTCTCTTCAAAAAAGAAAAAAAAAAACTGGGATCAGCTGTTTATCTATTGACCAACCCTTTCTTTCATGTTTTTAACAGTTTTAAGTAATATAATTACTTAGAACAGGAAGATAAAGGGCCATTTATCTGAGAAGAAAAAACAATTTCATGCACTTTATAAGCCATCCATCTATAAGTTGCCACTTATAGATGAAAATTTTTTGTAAAGGGAAAAATGGTATATGTGAAGTTTTTTGTTTTTTTTTTAATCTTTTTTTTTACCCAGGAGCATGGATACAAGTTGCCCTGAATGTGTGGTCCATAAAATTATTTAACCCACCTAATTTCTAGCTTTTCACTCTATGTGGGCTTTTATTGTCTGAGTCTTTTGTTTTTAGACAGACATCTTCCTGACAGAAAGCCTCTTAAAGCATATTCAAAAGATCACATTGGACTAAGTTTTTTACATACTCTTCCTAACACTTTAAATAAAAGGTTTTTAGTCTTTAAATGTCCTAGAGATGACTGACTTTTCCTGCTTCCCTAATTAATGGCACATTTTAAGAACCTTTAAAATTAAACATATTTCTTTCATTTTCTTTCTCCTGCCTAGAAGGTGAATATAATTGTGTTGTTCATTCCCATTAATGGGATTTACACTACATAAATTTGTTTTCTACTTTAAGTTTTAACTGAGTTATTTACTGAGGCCTATGAGGGATCTAGATGAATTCCAGAACTATCTAACAAGAAAAACAAATCTATCAGGCTGGGATTAAGTGATATTTTAGTTATTCCATTTATGCCAAAACACAGAAAATTGGTAGATGACAATTTAAATAGGTTACCTAAGAGTTACTCAGAAAGCAATCTCCCAATCATTGATTTATGCTCAAAGGAGAAAATATTCATTCAATTCTTGATTTATACCAGTCATTCATAAAAGTCTTCAACTGATAAGGGCTATAAATTTCCTTTCTGTATAAGTGTAAATCAGTGCCATAGAAGGATGACAACAGGTCTGTCTCCCTGAGATTACTTAACTGTTAAGCAGCTTACGAGAAAACGAGAAGGTAATTTTTAGTTTTGTAGTTCTTACAATTTGTCTACTACTTACAAAAGTGCTGACAATTTTATGATTGTCAAGAATGAAAAAATCTAGGCCTTAAGGTTTGAATACTTTTTCCATATAGAGTATGTAACAAACTGTATTAATTGATAAATAATTGATTTGGCTAGAAATGGCTTTAATCAGCTTTTGCTATTTCAAAAAAATGAAAAAGACTGCTGTTCTTCTTGAATATTTTAGATTTTATTTTTCTAAGCATGAAAGATGTTTGGGTTTTGAAGAGAAATTTTTAGAAATCTAAAAAGACACCAAATGTCTACAGCAAGCTACTTAGGCTCTCACACACAGGCATAAAATAATTTAGCTTTTCACAAATTCATTCAAAATGAGCTATAATATTACTAATGTTAAAATGGTATGTATTTGCCAAGAACCATTTGTTTACTGTTCAGAATGTGTAGAGAAAAAACACAAAGTAACGATTTTATTTTCACTATCTATATTATTTACAGAAAACATAACATTAGAAAATTTTTACAAGGTTGAATTATGATTTACATACCAAAGAAACTAATACAGTGTCTGTCTGATTTCTGGTCTCCAGTTTCCTAAAAGGAATTATCCTAATCTATCAGCTATCAAAGCAAAACTAAAATCAGTTTATACCACTGAGCTCTGTAACACAGTGCTGCATAGATATACACACCCTTTATATTTAGGGTAATCTTCATGGAGAATAAAAGTGAGGAGGTATAAAAAGCAATTGTTTCCATAACTAAAACAATTCAGGGACTTTATTGACTGAGTTTTTGTTGCTGAATTTATTGCATTTATATTCTCACTACCCAAAAATTCTATCTTATGAAATCATAGAAACCTGCTATCTCAAGAAATTCTTTTTGATGAAGATTCAATTAACTCTGCTCTTTATTACCTCTGCTCAGCCAATCTCAAAATTTCATTGTTCTTTTGACAGGAATCATACAAATCACTTATTTTCTTCTAAGACAGAAAACTCAGGAAGTGGTTCATCAATAAAAATTTCCACTTCTCTACTGTCTGATATAAAACAAGTCAACTACATTGGCTATAATAAAAAATGTAAATTGTTGGAATTGTTTAAATTTTCTTATGGAAGGGTGACTCTCTTAACTAAACAATTCATTCTTTTTTCTTCACATGTAGTATCTACTATTGTTTCCTTCAATTCTATAGATTATGATTACTCCTCTAGACTTTTCAATCTGAGAGTTGAAGGGAAATTTATTTTAAAATCACTTTATAATTAACATGTATATAATAGTAATGAATGAGCATTATAATTTCTGCAGGTACATAAAATTGGAATGGCCATTAATATCTCTGACAACATGCAGGGTAAAATGAGGTAATAAAAATACTTAGCACAAGACTTTGCAACATTCAATAAATGCTACCTATTTTTATGATTACTTTTGAAAAATCAAACCAGTCGTTTCTACTATTTTTCCCTGTAATTGACAAGTTTATCATATTTGTATCATTTCTTCTCCCAGATCCAGAAGCCCTCAACTTTACCCTCATCTATCCATCCTCTGTTCAACTTTTTGTTGCCAGAGTAGGATTTTCAATAGGTTAAAGGTACATGTGAAATTGAAGTAACCAAAAAAAATAATTTTATGTTTTAAAAGGAACTTAGTGTAAAGAAAAACTGGTTACATCTACACTATTTTTTGTGTCAATGAATCCACTTAGCATTACAACGTATTAATATTTAGATTCAACTGAAGTTCCATTGGTTGCATATAAGCCATTCGCTCTTTCTGGTTATAGTGAGATTTTTCACTCTTGATTTCACCACTACCTGAAGTATTTTCTAAATTTTTTTCTGAAAGGATTCATAGTTAGAACAATAATAGCATGTCTGCAAATACTGATCCTTTAACCACCTAAGTAATAATTTAGCTGGGTACAGAATTCCGGCAACATTCTGATACTTTTCCCCACTTGAAAAAAACATTTTATTCTAATTAGATATTTATAGAACTTTATCTTCAAATTCACAAATCTCACTATAGACATACATATCTCATTATATCCTTTTCTTGTTGATTAGGCCTTATATCTTCTAATTTACTATTTCATTTTCGGCACCATGACGTCTGCTCTGTAATTCCCCCATTCAGAAACTATGCCTTACATCTTAAAGAACTCTTTCCCATGCTCAGATTATTCCTTTTTGATATCAATCTCCTGTTTAATAGACTTAGTGCACTGAAAATTCCATTAAAAAGTTAATTGTCAGGTCTCAGCTTAAATGTCATTCCTGCAGTACCCAATGTGGACAAAAATCAAAAACCAGGTTCCATAGTTATTATTCAAGCTAGTTATAAAAACCTAGGGAGGCTCTGTGAAACTAAGGTAAGTAGTAATTGAATTGAACTCCACCACTCGAGGGATCTTGAGTGAATTGATAACTTATTTTAAGAACCTTGTCCATTTTACAAAAGAGTCCCAAGTACCCAGAAACCAGGAAGGACAGCAGCAGCCCCAGCATCAGCTTTATTATCTGAGGTTAAGAACAGGTTCTCACAAACCCACAGTACTTTTTTTTTTCTTTTTCTTTTTCTTTTAGCATATTAAGGGAGTACAAGTGTTAAGGTTACATATATTGCCCATGTCCCCCTTCCCCCTCGAGTAAGAGCTTCAAGCATGTCCATCCCGCAAATGTTGCACATCTTACTCATGGTTGTTTATACCCATCCCCTCCTCCTGACACCTGATAAATGTTACTTCTATATGTCCACTTAGCTGTTGATCCCTTAATACCAATTTGCTGGTGAGTACGTGTGGTGCTGGTTTTTCCATTCTTGAGATACTTCACTTAGTAGTATGGGTTCCAGCTGTATCCAGGAATATACAAGAGGTGCTATATCACCATTGTTTCTTAAAGCTGAGTAGTATTCCATGGTATACATATACCACATTTTATTAATCCACTCATGAATTGACGGGCACTCGGGTTGTTGCCACAGCTTTGCAACTGAGAATTGTGCTGCTATAAACATTCGAGTGCAGGTGTCTTTTTCATAAAGTGACTTTTGATCTTTTGGGTAGATGCCCAGTAGTGGAATTGCTGGATCAAATGGTAGATCTGCTTATATCGCTTTGAGGTATCTCCATATTGCTTTCCACAGAGGTTGAACTAGTTGGCAGTCCCACCAGCAGTGTAAGAGTGTTCCACGCTCTCCACATCCAGGCCAACATTTGGTGTTTGGGGACTTTTTGATAAAGGCCATTCTCACTGGAGTTAAGTGATATCTCATTGTGGTTTTGATTTGCATTTCCCTGATGATTAGAGATGTTGAGCATTTTTTCATATGTTTGTTGGCCATTAATCTGTCTTCCTTTGAGAAGTTTCTGTTCATGTCCTTTGCCCTTTTGATATGGTTGTTTGATTTTGTCTTGCTAGTTTTCCTGAGTTCTAAATAGATTCTAGTTATCAGCCCTTAGATGTGTAGCTTGCAAAATTTTTGTCTCATTCTGTGGGTTGTCTGTCTGCTCTCTTGACAGTTTCTTTGGCTGTGCAGAAGCTTTTTAATTTGATCAGGTCCCATTTGTTTATTTATGTTGCTGTTGTGATTGCCTTTGGGGTCTTCTTCATAAATTCTTTGCCTAGGCCAATGTCTAGAAGGGTATTTCCAACATTTTCCTCTAGAATTCTAATAGTTTCACACCTGAGATTCAAGTCTATTACCCAACGTGAGTTGATTTTTGTGAGAGGTGAAAGGTGTGGGTCTTCTTTCAGTCTTCTACATGTGGCTATCCAGTTTTCCCAGTACCATTTATTGAAGAAGGGTTCTCTTTCCCAGTTTATGTTTTTGTCTGCTTTGTCAAAGATTAGTTGGCTATATGATGATGGTTTTATATCTGGGTTCTCTGTTCTGTTCCACTGGTCAATGTCCCTGTTCTTGTGCCAATAAAAAGCTGTTTTAATGACTATAGCCTTGTAGTGTAGTTTGAAGTCTGGTAAATTGATACCTCCTATTTTGTTTTCATTGCTTAGGATTGATTTTGCTATGCGGGGTCTTCTCTGGTTCCACACGAAGCATAAAATTATTTTTTCTATATCTGTGAAAAATGATGATGGTATTTTGATAGGGATTGCCTTGACTCTGTAGGCCTCTTTGGGTAGTATTCACATTTTAATAATGTTGATTCTCCCGACCCACGAGCATGGTATATTCTTCCGTTTACATCCTCTGCTATTTCCTTCTTCAGTGTTTCATAGTTCTCCCTATAGAGGTCTTTTACCTCCTTAAAGATATTCCAAGGTACTTTATTTTCTTTATTGCTATTCTGAAGGGAATTGAGTCTCTGATTTGGTTCTCACTTTTACTGTTGTTGGCGTATATGAATGCCTCTGATTTCTGTGTATTGATTTTGTATCCTGAGACTTTACCAAATTCATTTATCAGATCAAGGAGTCTCATGGTTGAATCCTTAGGATTTTCTAGGTATAATATCATGTCATCAGCAAAGAGTGAGAGTTTGATCTCTTCTGCTCCCATTTGGACGCCCTGAATTCCACTCTCTTGTCTGATTGCTGTAGCGAGGACTTCCAGCACTATGTTGAACAGAAGTGGAGATAGTGGGCAACCTTGTCTTGTTCCAGTTCTAAGTGGAAATGCTTTCAATTTTTCCCCATTGAGTATGATACTGGCTGTGGGTTTGTCATATATGGCTTGTATCATTTTTAGGTAAACCCCGTCTATGGCTATTTTGTTGAGCGTTCTTATCATAAAACGGTGTTGAATTTTGTCAAATGCTTTCTCTGCGTCTATTGAGAGGATCATATGGTCTTTATTTTTGCTTCTGTTTACATGGTGAATTACATTTATAGATTTGCGTATGTTGAATCACCCCTGCATCTCTGGGATGAAGCCCACTTGGTTGTGATGAATTATTTTTTTGACAAGCACCTGGATTCGATTGGCTAGGATTTTGTTCAGAATTTTTGCATCTATATTCATAAGGGATATTGGTCTGTAGTTTTCTTTTTTGTTGCATCCTTTCCTCGTTTTGGTATCACAGGGTTATGTTTGCCTCATAAAATGTGTTGGGGAGAATTCTATCCTTCTCGATGTTGTGGAATAATTTCTGCAGGATAGGCACCAGTTCTTCTTTGTAGGTGTGGTAAAATTCAGGTGTGAAACCATCTGGTCCAGGACTTCTCTTTTTAAGAAGGGTTTTTATTGCTGTTTCAATTTCAGTACTTGATATTGGTCTGTTCAGGAATTCTCTTTCTTCCTGGTTGAGCCTAGGGAAGCTGTATGTTTCTAAGAAATTGTGAATTTCCTCCACATTTTCCAGTTTGTGTGCACATAAGTTTTTGTAGTATTCATAAATTACATCTTGTATCTCCATGGCATCAGTTTTAATTTCTCCTTTATTGTTCCCAATGGAGCTTATTGGAGATTTTTTTTTCTGCTTTTTGTTAGTCTAGCCAATGGTGTCTCAATTTTATATTTTCAAAGAACCAACTTTTTGTTGTATTAATGTTCCATATAGTTTCCCTGTTGTCAATTTTGTTTAGTTCTGATTTGATCTTAATAATTTCACCACTTCTGCTGGGTTTGGGGTTGGTCTGTTCTTTTTCCAGCTCTTTGAGATGCTTCATTAGGTTGTCCATTTGTGATCTTTTCAACTTTTTGATATAGGCATTTATGGAAATAAACTTTCCTCTCAGGACTGCTTTAGCTGTGTCCCCACAGGTTTTGGTAACTTGTGTCACCTTTGTCGTTTAGTTTGAAGAATCTTTTGATTTCCATCTTAAATTTCCTTATTTATGAATTGATCATTCAGCAGAAGGTTGTTTAGTTTCCATGACTGTGTAGAAAGAGGACTCCCGTTAGGATTGATTTCTACATTTATTCCATTGTGGTCTGAAAAGATACATGGTATAATTTCCATTTTTTTAAATTGTTTGAGACGTGCTTTGTGTCCTAGGATATGATCAGTCTTAGAGAATGACCCATGAGCTGATAAGAATGTATATTCAGTGGTTTTGGGGTAGAACATCCTGTAAATGTCAGTAAGGCCCATTTGTTCTAGGGTTCTGTTTAAGTCCATTATTTCTTTGTTGATTTTCTGTTTGGAGGATCTGTCCTGTGCTGTCAGTGGGGTGTTAAAGTCTCCAACAATTACGATGTTGTGTATCCATTTGTTTAGATCCACTAGAGTTTGATTTATGAATCTGGGTGCACCAAGGTTGGGTGCATATATATTTAGAATTGTTATGTCTTCTTGTTGAACTGTACCCTTCACCATTATATAGTGACCTTCTTTGTCTTTTATTACTTTCGTTGATTTAAAAACTAAGTTATCTGTAATCAGCACCGCCACACCAGCTTTCTTTTGGCTTCCATTTGCTTGAAATATTGTTCTCCACCCCTTTACCTTTAGTCTAATTGCATCCTTGCAGGTTAGATGTGTTTCCTGAAGGCAGCAGATACTTGGCTTGTGTTTTTTTATCCATTTGGGCCAGCCTATGTCTCTTGATTGGGGAGTTCAAGCCATTCACATTTATTGAGATAACTGATAGGTGGAGCAGATTTCTGTTCATTATGTTGGGTTGAACTTTGTTGCTTTGTTTTCTCTCTTGAGCCATTGTAGTGTCTGGGCTTTGATCTTTAGCTTGGAGTAGATTTACATTCATGAGTATTTATAGTGCTGATCCGTGGGTAACACTGTTTTGAGTACTTCTTGAAGGGCTGGTCTTGTCTTGGTGAATTCCCTCAGTCTTTGCTTATCTGAGAATGTCTTGATTTCTCCTTCATATACAAAACTTAGTTTTGCAGGGAATAAGAATCTAGGCTGGGCATTGTTTTGTTTCAGAAGAGTGAGAATGGGGCCCCAGTCTCTCCCTGCTTGTCTCAGTAGAGAAGTCTGGCATTATTCGAATTGGCTTTCCCTTATATGTTACTTGCTGCTTTTGTCTTACAGCTCTTAGAAGGGCCTCTTTAGCTGATATTTTGGTCAGTCTGATGACTGCATGCTGTGACATCTTCCTGTTTGCATTGAATCTCCCGGGGGTCCTCTGAGCTTCTTGAACTTGTATATCGAGATTTTCAGCAAGGCCTGGGAAATTTTCCTCTGTCATATCTTCAAATAGCTTGTCCAACCCATGAGTGTTTTCTTCTTCCCCTTCTGGTTACCCTATGACCCTCACATTAGGTTTCTTCACCTAATCCCACATCTCTTGTAGGCTTTGCTCTTTTCTCGTTTCTCTGCTCTATCTCTGTGACTGATTTATTTAATTGGAAGGTTTTGTCTTCAATCTCTGAGATTCTTTCTTCTGTTTGCTCTACCCTGTTCTTGAGGCTTTCCACTGTATTTTGTAGTTCCCTGAATTGATTCTTCATTTCCAGGAGTTCGGTTAAACTTTTCTTCATTGTTTCAATTTCTTTAGTGAATTTTTGTTCCAGGTCCTGGAGGCTTTTTGTGGTTTCTTTGTGTTGGTTATGGAGTTGTTCTTGCAGTTCGTTGAATTTTCTTATGATCCACATTCGAAATTCCTGTTCTGTCATTTTGGTTGCCTGATTTTGGTTGGTGTCCGTTTCTAAAGGGCTGGTGCTCCTCTTTGGGGGTGTTGTTTCCATTTGGTTCTTCATATTTCTGGAGTTCCTTCGCTGATTTCTTCCCATGTCGATCAGTTGTTGTTTCTTTCCTTTAGGTTTTCATTTGGGTATTCACATGCCTCGTTTAGTTTCTGTGCTGGTAGGTGGTGTCTGTGGGTGAGATTTGACCACTCCCTGTACGATGAGTCAGTAGGTGCCATGAAAAAGGTATACAGAATGTCCTCCCTGACAGTAGGTGGCACTTCCTTGGAGGAACAGACTACGCTGTTGTTTTTGTGTCCTGTAACCACCTCTTGTTCCCCTAGAGAGGCACTCTAGTGCCTCAGGGGGTCAGTGGGGCCCTGAGACTTCCAGGTGTGTCCTTTTCTCCCCCTCAGTGAGGGTTGGTCTGGGAGTGAGTCTGGGCGGAGCTGGGTTGGGTAAGCCTGCCCTCAGGCACCACCAATGCTGTTAGCAGGGGTCAATGTTCTGTTTTTTACTTCCAGGAAAAGCTGTCAGGGAGGGGCTGGAATGGCCCCGCTCAGTCAGCAAGTCTGCGTGTGGGGGTGGGGCTGTCTGAGACCCCCAGTCTGGAGAGGGCCTCGCTTCTTTCCACCCTCCCCAACTCCGTGGCTACTTTTGGGCCTCTGCCAGCAGGCCAGACCTCACACCACCGGGCCTCCCCTGGCTGTGATGCCGGCTTGGGAGGTTCCCTGCACACGAATGCCACCTGGGCTGGGTGCACAGCCTCCCTTTAGGAGGAAGGTTGCCCTCTAGGACACTGATCTGCCCCTGAAGGCACATACACCTTAGTAGACTGTTCACATATATCCCTTCTATGCCCCGGGCAATGCAAGACCTGGGTGCACGGGATCTGGTCTGCAGGTCTGACCTCTGGGCCCCAGAGTTCAATCCCTATCCCTACCAGAGAGAGGAGTGCCAGTCCCAATTCACCCACAGGGAGCCCAACCTGGGTCTATGTCTCTCAGCCTCAAGGTCTGCCCCATTCTCCTGGGATCACTGTGCCAACAGCACCTGGGAGGGCTGACGGATAGGGAGCTCACCGTCTGAGTTCCCCTCAGTCAGCTGTAGGGCCCCAAAAGGGAAGGTCCCGATCTCTGGAGGTGCCTCCTGCTGGTGTCTATATTGTCTCTCTCGGCAGCCATGGATAGGCTAGGGGAAGGGGAGAATGAGACAATATGGTGCCTGCCCCATGGCTCAGGTCTGTGCACAGGGAGGTGCCCTGTGGGAGTTGGGAGCCTGGTGCCACGTCCACTGCAGGCTTACTGCTCACTGGTGGTGGCCATCTCTGGGCTGGTGTCCGCAGGTCTCTCCACCCGCTGGGGAGCCCACCAGCAGTCCGAGATGCAAGGGAGGGGAAAGTTAACCACTCCACCTACCCTTGCCGCTGGTCTCCAGGCTGCTCCGGAGATCTCTGCTTCCAGTTCTCCTCTGCAACCTCCTCCCGTGGAGTCTTCTCCCGTGGTCTCAAGTACCCCTCCTTCCAACCCTCATCCGATGTATGCTCATCTTCTTGTTTCTTTCTTGTAATTTCTGCTAGAATCTGTCTTTTCTGCAGAGACACTCTGTCTGGCAGTGTTTCTCGTCCGCCATCTTGATTATTCCCCACAGTACTTTAAATGTCATCTTTAAGTTAGGGAAAGAGTTAGTATCTTTTGATATGACATCACTGTCAAGTCCACAAGAACATCGTCTCAACCAAGAGCTAACAGAAAGCTACCTCATTTCCTAAAGATACCTTCTTTAGTTGCAGATACTCATGCAATGTACTGTGTTTTCCCGAAAATAAGACAGGGTCTTATGTTTATTTTTCCTCAAGATGACACCCTAGGGCTTATTTTCAGGGGATGTGTTTTTTTTTTAAGTACAACAATCTACATGTATTCAAATATAGTTAAGTCGTCGTCTTCTGGAACTCTCCAAAACCCGAATTCCATCCTGAATTTCTTGCGACTGTATTTCCTTTAGAACCATTGGCCCCAATCTCTCATGTCGAGCAATAGAGCTCTCACTGGGCAGATGAGAAAGGCTACTCATCTTTACCGCTCCAGGATGAAATGCATGGGTTGTGCAGATACGCTGCGTAGCCACGCCCATCACTAAGTCTTATTTTCGGGGTGGGGCTTATATTGCACAAATGCTTAGAAATTCTGCTAGGGCTTATTTTACGGGTAGGTCTTATTTTGGGGGAAACACACTAATAAATATCCATTCTCTATTGTCTTCACAATATAATCAGTTTATATGTGGGCTGGGCGTAGTGGCTCATGCCTGTAATCCTAGCACTCTGGGAGGCCGAGGCAGGAGTATCGCTTGAGCTCATAAGTTGGAGACCAGCCTGAGCAAGACGCCATCTCCACTAAAATTAGAAAAATTATCTGGGCATGGTGGCATGTGCCTGTAGTCCCAGCTACTCAGGAGGCGAGGCAGGAGAATTGCTTGAACCCAATTATTTATGTTTATTTTTTCTTGTCTTTCACAACTTAAAAATATATATGGTAGTTCAACACTCAAAACTAAACTTTACATACCAAAAGAGCAATAATCTGAAATTTAAAAAATATTCATTAAATATTTAAATCAAAAGGTTTTCTATTAGAAAGTAACAAAATTATAAGAATGTAGTTTTGAAAGCTTTGGTTAACATCACATTTAGTGACAAATGGTAAATTTAATATTGATAAATGGGAGTGTAAAGGTTTGTAAAAAAAACAAAAAAGTTTGATAAAAAGCTTTAATTTACTGCTTCTCAAAAAAGCCACTTAACACATTGCCACACTAGAAAAAAATTTTTCCTTGGTTCCACAGTGTTTTATTATGAAAACAGAATAAAGAGTTTGAAAACAAAACAATCCTTTCTAATTTAATGAAAAATGAGTTATTTTTTATTGTTTTCTGTGCATGAGATACATACAACTTGAAAAATAGTTCATGTAGTTCCCAAGGTGAAGAGCCCTGAGTTACATATGCTTCATGAGGCCCCAGTCTGAAAACTAGCATGAGTTAACTCACAGGGCAGTTCATGTGTTTAAGCAACAACACAGTAAAACAATCCAATACTCTGCTTTAAAAAACTGTTGAGATCTAGCATATTCTTCCATAAGGATTCTCTTTATGTTGACAAGCTCCCTAAAAGACAAAATTAAGTACAATCTTCCCTTAACCCTTCCCCCAAAAGATTAGCAAGACTATTAAGAGCTGTGATAAAGAGACAAACAATTAGAAAATGGGCCGAGTTCATTAGCACCTAACTACTTAAGCATCTCTTTTACATATAGTAAAACGATTACTTCTCCAAAAGAAAAAGTAACAATTAATGAGAAGGAAAAATGCAAAAGAAGATCAAAAAAGTGTTGAAACCATAGGAGTTGCAAAGTTTTTCCCTACTGCTGGCAAGCCATCAAACTGCAAAATAATTGCTATTTCATCTAACCTTTTAAAATCTTTTAGGTTAAACAATACTTTCAAATTCACTAAGCCAAAAAATAATGGGAAATTTTAATGCTATATTATAATACTGTTAATCCTGCTATAATATTATTACTAACACTGTATTTTTATTTTATTGTTTAGAGACAGGGTCACACTCTGTCACCCAGGCTAGAGTGCAGTGGCATCATCACCATAGCTCACTGCAACCTTAACTCCTAGGCTCAAGTGATCCTCCTGCCTCAGCCCCTGGAATAGCTGGAACTACAGGTACATACCACCAGGCTCAGCTAATTTCTTTTACTTTTTGTAGAGACAGGGTCTAGCTATGTTGCCCTGGCGGAATCTTGAACTTGTAGCCTCAAGTAATCCTCCCGCTTTGGCCTCCCAAAGTGCTGAGATTATAGGCATGAGTCACCATGCTTGTGCATGGCCTACTAACACTTTTTGAATCTCAAGGATACCATATTGAATATTAAATAGAATTTTATCTCATTTTTACTCTAGGGCAGGCATCCTCAAACTACCGCCTGCAGGCCACATACGGGCCACCTAGCACATTTATCCGGCCCTCCGGGTGTTTTTGCCGCCAATGCCTGTCCTGCTTAGCAGCCGACTCGTCCCTGGCCCATAGTGTGCACTCTCCAACAGTCTGAGGGACAGTGAACTGGCCCTCTGTTTAAAAAGTTTGAGGACCCCTGCTCTAGGGCATTCTCTTGTTTGCACGTAACTACAGAAAGCTCTCTAGTTTGCCACTGACAAAAAGGTTCAAGTGCCAGAGAAATATTTCAAAAACCCAAAATTTCAGTGGCATATTTCACAGTCACAGGAGTTGGCTGCATTTCTCATTATTACCTGCTTCTGAGTCATTGGTACATCCTAACGACTTAGCATATTTTCTAATTTTATTTATGTACCTTTGCTTCTCCACATTTTGCCCTTTTGATTGTGGAACTTCTGGAAAAGGATTAGTTTTGTTCTTTAAAGAAAGCTGCTAATTCTCTTTTAATAGCATAGGGCATTTCTTGAACACTGGCAACTTTAGTACTTAATGTATACACAGGTAGTTATCAACTTAAAAACAGATTATGTTCCAAAAGTGTACATGTAAATCAGTTGTTGGAACTAGGAACATATTTTCCCATATGATAAGTATTGTGAAGGATGACTAGGACACCTGACCAGCATTCAAAAATTGACTGAATTCACAATGAAGCTCATACTATGAAAGAATCCTACAGGATAGATAATGGTGTCCACAGAGTTCAATATTTGCCAGAATAGCAATTCCCCTATGGAAATGCCTGGTGGGACAAAATGAAGCCTCTGTATTGATGTCTCCCTAGATACTCAGACCAGAGATGAGGAGGGGAACAAGTGCTCCAGTGTTGAGGATGAGAACATGGGCACAAGGACAGAAGCATGAAAGAGAAGGACAGTCAATCCTAAGCACAGACTTTATGATCCGTGGCCACAGAGATGCAGTACAACCTAATTAACGGGTAAGAACATGCATTCTGAAGCCAAAACATCTGGGTTCAAATGCCAATTCTGCCACTTGGGGCAACATACTTAAGCTCTCTGACCTTCAGTTTCCTGATCTGTAAAAGGAGTAAGGGTAGCTTTCTCACAGGATTTGCTACAAGGATTAAATGAGTTAATACAGTTTGACCCTTGAACAACAAAGGCTTGAATTTCATGGGTCCACTTATAAACAGATTTTTGTCCACCAAATGCAGATAGAACAAACAATATTCACAAGACATGAAACCTATGTATACTGAAGGCCAACTTTTTGTATAAGAGTTTCAACAAGGCCAACTGCAAGATTTGAGTATGCATGGATTTTGGTATAGGTGGGGGTCCTAGAACCAATTTGCTCATGTATATAAGGGATGACTATATATGTAAAGTGCTTAGAACAGTTAACTTGCCCAAAGTGTTATATCTGTAATTACTGTTAATCATCAAAAGTAGAACATCCTGCGCTATGCGTATATATCTGCCTATATATCTGCCATAGCACCTCCCACAATACACCCTGGAAGGCCTTGACAATAAAGGTCTTTACTTGGCTACTTCCATTATATAAGGATTTCTAAATTATTTCATGCTTAAGTGAAGAGCTTGTCATTTAAGACTGTGTTTCAAGTCCTATAGAGCACAGAGATAAAAGAATACATGTTTTTTGATGCCACTAGTCTTTAAAAACAAAAATGACTCCACTTTTGGCTCAGTGATAAGCAGAGGAGATCAGAAACATTTAGTTCACCCTTTGCTTTTTCTGGATCACAATGCTCTGAACTGCCTGCCTGTGATTATTTGTACTTAAGTGAATATTCTATTCATCGTCCATTGAGAAAAGAAGTCATAGTATCATGCCTTGGGATTTATTTATCCTGTTGTTGTAATCTGGCAAAATCTGACAGTGTCTACTGAATTAGTAAAACTCAAAAAAAAAAGCTGCTGTCAGTAGAGAAATTCTGTCAGTAGAAAAATCATCTGCAAGTGTTTTGATGTTTAACATTGAGTAAGTTTTGCTATTTTTATTGTAATGTATTTTGCAGTATCACTTCTGTTCCCACCATTCTACTAAAACATTCCTTCTAAAACAGCAGTCCCCAGCCTTTTTGGCACCAGGGACCGGTTTCACCAAAGACAATTTTTTCATGGACCGGGGGGTGGGGGGTGGGGGGGGTATGAAGAGCAGCTATAAGCAGCTATAAATAGAGATGAAGCTTTGCTCACCCGAAGCTCACCTCTTGCTGTAAGGTCCATTCATTAACAGGTCACAGACCAGTACTGGTTTCCAGCCCAGGGTTTGGGGACCACAGTTCTAAAATATCCAATGACCTCCACTTGCCAAACACATCGACTATCTTTCAGACTTTGACTTGCCATACATCTCAGCAGTATATGTTGGTGTTGGACATTGCTATTTACTCACTCAGCAAATCTCATCAGGCACTAAATATGTACCAGGCCCTGTACTAAACACTGTGAATACATGAAGGTACACTTGCCTTAGTATACTAAAGCAATCAAACCTAGCCTAGAGAGTCATAGAAGGTAATATTTAAGCATAAGCTTGAAGAGTTAGAATGCGACCACAAAAGGAAGAATTTAGGCAGAACAAACAACACAGGCAAAGGACACAGGGCTGAAAGTAGTTTGGTAAGCATGAGAAACTAAGTCAGACTGACTACATGGGGCAGAAAGAAGAACAAGGGCCAAAGAAGAGTCTAGAGAGGTGGGCCAGGGCCAACCTGTGTTCTATCTCTACTTGTTCGATAGTTTCAAAAGTGAAATTGTGGCCGGGCGCGGTGGCTCACGCCTGTAATCCTAGCTCTCTGGGAGGCCGAGGTGGGCGGATCGTTTGAGCTCAGGAGTTCGAGACCAGCCTGAGCAAGAGCGAGACCCCATCTCTACTATAAATAGAAAGAAATTAATTGGCCAACTAATAGATATAGAAAAAATTAGCCGGGCATGGTGGCACATGCCTGTAGTCCCAGCTACTTGGGAGGCTGAGGCAGCAGGATTGCTTGAGCCCAGGAGTGTGAGGTTGCTGTGAGCGAGGCTGATGCCAGGGCAGTCACTCTAGCCTGGGCAATAAAGTGAGACTCTGTCTCAAAAAAAAATAAAATAAAATAAAATAAAAAAATAAAAGTCAAATTGTGTACATTTAGCCTAAAGTGAGAACTAGAACCTCAGTCTCCAGATACATGGCTCAGTTTTACCACCTTTCTGAGTTCTACTCAACTGAGCCTAGCCACAAATAACTCACCAACAGATGGGGATCAAAACATGACCTTTATTAGAGGCTTGGTAGCACACAATAACCCCAAAGGGTTCTGATAAACTATGCTGGCAATTATAGTTTAGGTCTAAGGTCAAAATGGAGCTTCCTATTTTCTTCTCCTGTTAACGGATAAAACCAAACTGAAATAATTTAAAGATGTTTATTCTGAGCCATATATGTTACCTGGGCCTGGGCAAACACAAACCCAAGAAGTCTTCCATGAGTGATCCCTAAGCAGCTGGATTACAGTTTGGTTTTATGTATTTCACGGAGGCAGGAATTGCAGGTAAAATCATGAATCAATACATGGAAAGTATACATTAGCATTGGTTTTGCCCAAAAAGGTGGGACATCTCAAAGTGGGGGTTTATAAGTCACAGGTGGGTTTAAGAATTCTTTAGTTAACAATTGGTTTAGAGTGTTAAACCTTGACTAAGAATTTGGAGTCAGTAGGAAGGAATGCTTAAGATGGGGACAGGGTTGGGGGAGTCTCAACGGTCTTTTTTATAATTTGGTATCTTATTTCAGAAAGAGTCTGTTTCTGTTGTTTTTTATTTTTTGTCTGTCACAGGCTGGATTGCATCATAGCTCACTGTAACCTTCAACTCCTGGGCTCAAGTGATCCTCCCAACTCAGTCTCCCAAGTAGCTGGGACTACAGGTGCAAGCCATCATGCCCAGCTACCTTTTTTTTTTTTTTTGTAGAGACAGGATCTCACCATGTTGCCCAGGCTGGTCTCGAACTCCTGGCCTCAAGTGATGCTCCTGTCTCAGCCTCCTCAAATCCTGGGAATTAAAGGCATGAGCCACAAAGCCCACCCCTGTTTTGTCAATCTTATGATCTCTATTTTAACATTACATTCGTCAATTGTTGTGTCCAAACTCCAAAAAAAAGAGGGTATAATGAAGCATGTCCAACCTCTTCCCATGATGGCCAGGAATTCAGTTTTTCTGGGATTCCTCCGGCCAAGAAGTGTGTCCATTCAGTTGGTTGGGGAGCTTAGAATTTTTTTTTTTATTTCAGGGTATTATGAGGGTACCAACATTTTGGTTACATTTTGTGTCTTTGCCTCTCCCTAGCGAGGGTTAGAGGCATGCCCTTCCCCTCTACAATACTCACCGTGTCCTTTAGTTGTGTGTTTACCCCCCACAACCCCTTAATCCCTAGAGAATATTACTACCATGTGAGCACCATACTGTTAATAAGTCAGGACAAGTGGAGACTATTCTTCCCATCTTGTGCTACCTCACGTCGGATAAGGGCTCGAGAATTTAATTTTTAATTGACACTCTTGACCTGAAGGCAGCCAGATTCACAGAGCAAACCTGAACTGACTTACCGACCCAGGGGAAGGCTGAAACACCAGACTAGAAACGCTATAGACCAGGCTGGGCCTGCCAGGGGCACACCTCCCTGTTTCATTTACTGCCTGAAAACAGCAGACAGGAAGTAGAAGAGAATGGCAGATTTCTGTTCTACCGCCCATGAAGCACACAGAGAAAGACAGAATGAAGGCTATATGGAAATCCAGTGACTTCACCTGTTAAATGGCAAGCTCTGAACTTTACAATTTGATATTATTTTTCCCCTGGGGACAAGTTAATAAAGAGAAAGGAGGGTGGGCCCTCAAGTGGCAGCAGGGTTCTCCTCTACTATCTAAACACAAAGAAGTGAGACACCTTCCTGAAAGGCAAAAATTCTACTACTACTATTTCCAAATCTGATCATAGACATCTTTCTTTCCACAACCACCTAAGCTGTATAATTTGACACTTGATACAGCAAAGCCATAAAGATTTATATGATCCATAATCATTACCCTGACAATGAAGATAAAATCTACTGAGGAATCATAAAATATTCCATACTTTAAAGGAGACAGCAATGACTTTTGCAGCAAAGATCTCTTTTATCCTGCTTATTTGCACATGCCATCTGCTTTATTAGCATGTCATGTCACATAGAACTGCTCTTGTAATTGCAAGCCTCATATTATGACAACACTAAGAATATGAAGGCAGGGAGTAGAGACAATGAACAGAAAAGAGGAGAATGGCTTATTCGTCTTACCCTGTCTTGTCCCCAAAATAACTTGTGGCCTAGTATTCATTCAAAAATGTTTTCACACTTATGTGCTAGGCAATGGATAGCGAACAGTCAAGAAAATATAGCCCCTAAATAAATCTACAGTCATGTAACAGAAATAATTTGTAAATATGTATTAAGGAGAAATGACATGGTTTTTAAAGATCAGGGGATACAGAACCACTGGCATAGATTTGTGGGTATTTCCAATCCTTTTTTATACTTTAGTGTGTATGTTTATGTACATTTGTATCTCTCAGCAATATACATTAGTAGTTTTCTTAACTTACATAAATGTCATCCTACAACTTTTTTCACTCATGATTATGTTTTTAATCCCTATTGAGATTATATACATTTAATTTTAAACGCTACATACAAATCTGTCATATTCTTCTATAGAAATATTACACATTTTGTTTCCTTTTCTGACACATATATACTAAAGTTTCCTGGTCTGCCCTATTTTGGCCAATGCATCAATAAACCTCATTTTAAATATATTTTTGTGACACACGCAAGTTTTCCTCTAGGCCTGTGGTCCCCAATCCCTGGGCTGCAGACCAGCATTGCATCCATGGCCTGTTAGGGACTAGGCAACAGAGCTCCTCTGCCATTCTCTCTCCCTCCCACCTACCCAGACCATGCAAAAATTGTCTTCCGTGAAACTGGTCCCTGGTGCCAAAAAGGTTGGGGACTGCTGACTACTCCATCGAATCCTTTAAAACTTCAGTTTTCTTTCTCAGTTATTGTAATGAATTAATTATATGAAGGATATAAAGTACTTTATAAATAGTAAAGTTCCACATAACCTCAAAAAGGTAAACACAGTTATTATATGACTCAGCAATTCTCCTTATGTATATACCCAAGAGAAATGAAAACATGTTCACACAAAAACTTATATACAAATGTTCATAGCAGCATTATGCGTAATAGCGAAAAAGTAGAAACAACCTTTATGTTCATCAACTGATGAACAGATTAATAAAATGTAGCATGTACACATGCGATGAAGTAGTTTTTTCAGCCATAAAGAATGGAATACTGACACATGCTTCAACATGGGTGACTCTTGAAAACATGCTAAATGAAAAAAGCCAATCACAAAAAGCCACATATTATATGATTCTGTTTATAAAAGTGTCCAGAATAGGCAAACCCATAGAAACACAAAGTAGATTAGGGGTTGCCAGGGGTTGGGGGAATGGGGAAATAGGAGTAATTGCTAACAGATACAGAATACCTTTCTGAGGTGATTAAAAACATTCTGGTATTAGTGATGGTGACACAACCTCATGAATATGCTAAAAATCACTGAACTTTACACTTTTAAATGATCAATTTTATGGTATGTGAATTATATCTCAAAGAAAGTTTCACAAAAACAAAGTATTACTTCTTTAGTTCCATAAATTTGCAAACTTCATCCATTTTTTGTGAAGGAAGAACTAGATAGGTCTATATACACACACCTACAAAAGAAAATCTCCAGACTTGGGAACATTTCTCACTATCACTGTTGTTCTTCTCCCCACTTTAGATCTCCGGGCACCATGACAGATGTCAGGGCTCTGAAATGCCCCATTTCCAAAACCCAGCACCCTCCTGCTCCCAGAGGCAAGCCAGAACACCCCCTTCTGTCACTTTCTTCAGGCCACTTCTCTCATGAAGTCCCCCAGGACTCTCCAAAATTATCCTCCACCACCCACCACACCCCTATCTCTTCCTGCCTCTGCCCCCTAGCTTGCTCAAGTCAAAATTCTAGAATTCCTTGATTCTTCTTTCTTTCTAATGATAAGGCATCAGCCAATCCTGACAATTCCACTCTGCACAAACGTGTCATTCCAAGATTTACCCCTCTTGCTGCCAGTTTTTATCCCTTGCCACCTGACAACCCATTCTCTACTCAGCAGCCCAAGTTATGTTTTCAAACAAGTAAATCTCAGCATCACTTCCAAGTTATGTTTTCAAACAAGTAAATCTCAGCATCACTTCCATTTGTAAAATCCTACAAACTCCTTACCATAGAGCAAGAGCCTACTTGGTTTGAGCCCCTCCTCCCACCCAGCTCCCTTCTGCTGACCATATTCTCCTTTACGACCCTATCCTACTTCTTGTTCCTAGAACCCCTAGACTTACTCTTGGGTCAAGTTCTTTGTAATTGCTGTTCTTGCTACCTTTACCCAAGATTTTCACATGTCTAGTTCCTTTATATCATTCAGGCTCAGCTGAAATATCACTTCCTCAGGGAGGTCTTCCATAACCAGTCTATTATATCATAATAACATTAACATGCTTACCTTCTTAGTATTTATCACTCCCTGGAATTACGTTACTTGTTCATTTACCAGAATATAAACTCCAAGACAGCAAGAACATCATGCTTCCTGCTGATTCCTTAGAACCAAATGGTAGGTTTGCAGTAAATATGTATCACATGGCTTGCTCTCAGCTGGACATTAGGTCAAATGCACAGTGAATTAAAAATAATAAGCATTAAGAAGGTCACATTCCTTAAATCTTCCAGGCCTGGATTACTTATTAACCCAAATAAAATCCTAATTGGTAGTTTATTGTAGGCAGCATAGGAGACCCACTGACTTGGAATTAAGTCTTCCACACACTTACAACCTTGATAGAAAGCCATCTGTCTATGTCTTTCAAAATCATAACTTCATCTTTTAATCTATCCGTTCTAGAAATTTATCCCACAGCTTTACATGCTCATGTGTGAAATAACACATGGAAAAGATTATAGCACTTTGTAATAGCAAAAGATTGTAATGTCCGTAAGTAAGAGGCAGGTTAATTTATGGTATAAACTTATATAAAGGAACTCTTTGCAGTGCCCTTTAAGAATAAAGCAGCTGCCTATCTACTAGATACACAGTTACATACTGCTTAGGTACCATCTCCAAGAAATATGTTAAGTGAACAAAAAGGCAAAGTGCTGAAGAATACATACAGTTTGACACCATTTCAGAAAAACAAAAGGGAGAAGAGAAACAATACACATGTTTATATATGCATAAAATCTATGCACACTGACACTAGGGAAAAAAATGAGTGGCTGAGGAAAGCATTAGGCAAAGGGACTTTTCACTGAAATGCTTTAAAACTTTTTGAATTTCAAACCACATAAATATATGAATTGTCCACGTAACATTTCTAAATCTAGCTCCATTTCTCTTTACTTTGAAACTTTTCAGCTACATTAGACATTTGCTTTATTAAACATTGTTTTTCTCAATCTTTGCTGGGAATGTCCTCTTTTTCTTCTAATGAAATCTTACGTTTCTTAACATTGTGTAAATCAAATCTTATTTCCTTTGTGAATTTTTATGCTACATGATAATTTACATTGGAAATGATTTCTTTTTCCTAAGAATACCTGTAAGAAGCTGCTGGTACACCAATCCTCAGAACTCAGCATCAGCTACTTCACATTGTTATTCACTTTTCTAATGTATAGACTATCTGCTCGACTAAATAGTATGCTTCCCCAGGATATGAATCATGCCCTACTCACCTCTGGTTTTCCCTAAATACCTGGTAAAGAAACATTCTCAAATTATAGTTCCTACGTTAATATTACAGGCACCAGGAATCTCATCACTAGGGATTCACTGGAAACCTCACCCCTAGAATATCCCAATTCTTATCTATTTTTTGCCCTTCAGTTACAATTATGTTTTTTCATACTAAAGAGGGTGGATGCATCCTATCATAAATGGGCTTCCAGGTTATGGATGTTCATGGTATGTCATCTTATAATACCTGATGAAGAAGGTCTGAATATCTTCAAATAAGGAATCTCAGGAACCTCAATTAGAGTGAGTTACACATCTAGGGATCTATTTTACTAATTCTTCACTGTCCAGGACCCTGAGCTTGGCTCCATAATGCTCCCAACTCCACCATCCACGTCTCACTACCTATGCATGCACACATGCAACCTGAATTGCAGAAAAGCCTGTTTTTATTACATAAATCATACTTAATGGCAATTTACCTAGTCTAATTTCTACTATTTGTTCATTTAAAAGCAAAACAATAATTATGTCCATCATTACATTGTGTCAGGATTTTTAAAATAAATTTTATCAATATAAACTCCATGGAGAGTTCATTCATTTCTTAAAATGTATTTAATTAAGGAACTACTAAGTGCCAGGCACTATTCTAGGCAATGGGGTCATACCTGGTGAACAAAGTCTCAGCCCCAATCATGCCTCATAAACAGTAAGCAAGTTAAACATCGGAGTTCTTAATCTTTTGCACTTGTAGTCAAATCAGCTCAGTTTTTTAATTGTGGAGAGACCAGACACAGAGAATACAAAAAAAAAAAGTGAGAAGAATTAGTATGAATAAAAGAAAGCACCACATTAAAAGGGAGTCTTTCCAGGTTAACATTAGCATATTTTTCATCATTTCATAGCAGTGTATCTATTGCATTTCAGATTTGCTGAGAAGTATCACAGACCCATAAGATAGCTAACTTTTGTAACTGGATTTCTAATTAAGCAGACAAATGTCAGACACTGCTTGCTACTAGAATGCTCTATTGGTAAAACATGAATTATAAAAGGGAGGGAAAATCAAAGGAATAAATCTACGCTCAAAATTTTAGCTCCTGATTCATCTGTATCATTGAATCATATGTTCCTGTTTCTTGTAACTGTACTTACAGTCAATTGTTTTGGCTCTAAGGAGCAATAATTTGATCTGCTAACTTTAAAAAATGACTTAGACTGCCTTTCCTTAGGTCTCATTTCTGTGACCTCCATGCAGCACTTGATAGTGTTGACCATCAGGTACTTTTTGAAGCTCTTTTGTCCCTAAATGCAGAAACTACATGATTCTTCCTCTTACCCTCTTGTTCTCTCTCTCAGATTTGTTTTGCCCTGTACAATGATCATCCTTTTTCAAATGCCAAGCCTTACTCTTTTATCTTTCTGTAAGATTTTCTCTTATAAGAATGATCATCATTCAAAAGCTTTCATTACCTGTTTTGAAAGTGCAATGTCCATTTAATACTCAGAACAACCTCTTACATGTTAAGTATTTTGTCCTATCTTTCTTGTCCACCATGCAGCCTCTGTTGAAGAGTTCATTTTCACAAAGGAAGGTAAGGGACAAGCAGAAATAAAAATAAGATTTGACCTGAGTTCAAATTCTGACCCCGCCACTTACGAGTTACATAAATATTTGCCAGAGTAGTCATGTTGTTCAAACTACAGCTTCCTCTTGTATAAAACGTGTATACAGACTGAGTAATCCTTATCTGAATTGTCTGAGACAAAAAGTGTTACAGATTTTAATTTTTCTTCTTCAGCTTTTTGAATATTTCTGTATACATAATGAGATATCTTGGGGATGAGACCCAAGTATAAACACGAAATTCATTTAAGTTTCATATACACCTTATACATATAGCCTAAAAGTGATTTTTTTTTTTTCTTTGAAACAGGGTCTTCACTTTGTTATTCAGGCTAGAATACAGTAGAGGCACAATCACATCTCACTACAACCTTGAACTCCTGGGCTCAAGCAATCCTTCATCAGCCTCCCAAGTAGGCTAGACTATAGGCATGCACCACCACACCCAGCTTTTTTTTTCTTTTTGGTAGTGATAGATCTCACTATGTCAACCAGGCTTGTCCTGAACTCCTAGCCTCAAACAATCCTCCTGTATCGGCGGCTCAAAGTGCTGGGACTACAAGCATAAGCCACCATGCCTGGCCCTCTAAGGTGATTTTATGCAATATTTTAAATAATTTTCTTCAACAAAGTTTTGACTACATGTTGACTGTGACCTGTCACATGAGGTCAGGTATGGAATTTTCACTTGTGGCATCACATTGGTGCTGAAAAAGTTATAGATTTTGGAGCAGTTTTGACTTTGAATTTTCCCATTAGAGATGCTCAACTTATAACTCTTTCCAAAGGGATGTTGAATTAAATTGTGATGACAATGATAAAATTTAAATATTATTTATGTGCCAAACACTGTTAAGCATTTTACATATATTAATTCATTTAATCCTAATAATCCTACCATACCCCTTTTTACAGATAAGGAAACTGAGGCACAGACTGCATGTTCATAAAGCACTTATCGCTGTAGCTAGAAGGCACTCAGTAGTGGTTGCTATTATGATTACCTCTATGCCATGACTCTCAAATATATATCCCATCAAATATAGACATCTTCATTCACTTAAACTTTGCTAGAAGATTTACACAAGATATCTCACCAACATAAAAAAGAAAATGTCAGAAATCAAACTCCATATTTCATTTCCCCCTGACCCACTCACCCATAAAGCATGGTTCTCCTCTCAACTTTTCTCTGAGTCACCCAGTCTTAATTTACAGCCATCCTTGGTACTCTTCTCTCCCATTCACCTCTAGTCTTGGGATTTCTCCCTCCTTGTACTCTTCTTTCCTCCATTTCCAGTTCCTTTACTGGTCCTGCCAGAGGACTGGATTCTGGAGCCAAACGAACTGTAATAAATGTATGTTTGTAGAATACTTTTGTAATTTATATCAAGTTTGATGAAAATAGGAGTGGCAACACCTCAAAGTCTCATCCATGAAGGATTCTGAAAGGCAGTGGAGGGTGAAGAGCGAACAAGACCACCTAACTATACAGGCAACAAGACACAGATGCAGGAGTAAATATGTGACCAGACTGTAATCTGTTCTCAGATCAACCAAGAGCATTATTCGAATGGCCTCAAAGGCATCCAAAACAGAACATAATAGAATCTTAAAACAGACCATGAGGGAAAGTGCAGATTAAGTATATGAAGATTAGTGAAATCTCAGTGAGGTAAAGGAGTGGAAAAGCAAGTACTTGAAATTTAACGAGGCTCATGTAAATCAGAAGAAGTGTCAAGTTCACATTATCTGGCTTTGTTTTTACTGCACAAAAAATAAAGCTAACTCATATCTCAATGACAGGAAAGAAAAGAAGCTAACCAAGGTAAGCCATTCTTCTAAGTTTTATTTTAGTGGCCTGACAAGTCAGCACTATGTGTCCCCAACTGTCAATACAGCTGACAGAACCACTTAAACTAATTAACTAGTTACATTTTAAAATACAATGCAAACTGAACATCATTGCTTAATTATTTCAAAACTGCAAACTGCTAAATAAATATTGCACGCCTTTGAGAAGTAAACAGCATTGCTCTTTTATAATGCATTATCAAACGTTAGTGAATATAATTAAGTATACACAAGCAACTAAGTTCTATTATAAAAGCAGGATTTTGACACATATATTGAAGAAAAACTTACTGTTCCTAAATAGAACAATTTATGGTACTATCCAACATATCAAATGTAAATAGTTAATTCAAGTACAGGTCAATTCAATACGTTTAAATAAATGGGTGCCTAAAAAGAATAATCAACATATGGAAAGCAAAGAGCAATCAGCTAAAACCTCCTTGAATAACAAGATAAATGAGATACTCAAATGTATTAATTAAATTTTTTTTTCAGTAATTTGCCAAACACCATGCTATATGAATTATTTGTAACTCCCTTTAGAAATAATCAGTCTAAATTTAAAAATCATAAAACCAATGTTTATAATAATTAAGAACAGAGGATTATTTAGTAAGGAAAAAGTAACACTTACATTGTTGAGTAAATTTATTTGAGCCAAAATAAAAGAATGAACTATGGCATTTTTCATGTTATCATAGTACACTAGCCTTTACCCAACTCTTTTTAGGTTCTATCTGTGCTTCACAGCTCCCTGCCTACAGTAATCTCATAAAACTGTGTTTGCGGATCGTTTGAGCTCAGGAGTTCAAGACCAGCCTGAGCAAGAGCGAGACCCCATCTCTACTATAAATAGAAAGAAATTAATTGGCCAACTAAAATATATATAGAAAAAATTAGCCAGGCATGGTGGCACATGCCTGTAGTCCCAGCTACTTGGGAGGCTGAGGCAGCAGGATTGCTTGAGCCCAGGAGTTTGAGGTTGCTGTGAGCTAGGCTGACACCATGGCACTCACTCTAGCCTGGGCAATAAAGTGAAACTCTGTCTCAAAAAAAAAAAAAAAAAAAAAAAAAAAAACTGTGTTTGCTGAGAGCAGGGCTATAGTTGCCTCTCTCTCTAGAACCTAGTACAATACCTGGCCCATTGTAGTCACTCAGTAAGTAGTAGTTCAGGGAATTGTTTTCAAGGCCTTCTGTGTTACAAAAGTAGAAACTCATTGAAAGAAAGGACAAATTCTTATGTATCTTTGTATACCCAATACCTAGAACAGTACCTGACACAGAATATTTGATAACGTAATTGCCAAGTGAAAGAACTTCATTTTTAATTTATAGTATCCAGTTTGGGATTTTATAATGTATCTCACCAACAAAAAAACTCATTTCCTCAAAATAAATCTAATTCATTAAATGACAGCTGGCTGCCCAATATCATACACTGAGGTAAACATATTTCTGGATATATTAATAAGTATACTGTCACTATTCTTATTTTTTCCTTCGTTTATTCGTTCATTCATTCATGTCTTTTCATTGTAGATATTTATGCAGGTTGCTAAGACCAGTCACTAGTCAAAAAAGTATCACCTAGCAAGATGCAAATTCCGTGAAGCCTAGCATCACACAAGAGGGCTCACGAAAGCTTTGTTTTCAATCAGGCACTGAAAGAACAAACGTTTGGTAATGGCTAAGCAAAAATTATGGTTTTTGAAAACTGCTACTGGGATCTACAAAATTTTTAATACGAAGTTCCAGGAAGCCCAGTAAATACTGACTAGGTTGTAAACTAAGGGAGAAACAAGACTTGTAAGGACTTCTTTCACCCCATGCATCATTAGTGCAGACCTGTATTCCTTGCCTCTGTTTGTTTTTGGTTTATTTTCTACCCTATACAGAAGGGAAACAGAGCAATTTTGGGTGAAAGGATGATCTCTGCCCTTTTCTGTAGCATTCTTAATCCTGTTGGCAACCAATTTTCTGTGCCTCGCCCACTCTGTAGTTTATCTTGTCCACAAAGAGGTAAAAACTACAGTAAGCACATTTTCTGACTGTTTTAGTATAAAAGTAGACTGCTTACATTACAAATGGACTACTCACATTTTACAGAATAAAAACTTCTCCACTCATCAATTAACTTTCTAAATTCATTTTATGTGTATATCAACATTTGTACCCATGCACATACATAAATCTCCTTATATATATGGGTGTGCTTATATGTGGATGTATGTGGTTTCTCAATCACTCAAAAAGTCTTTGATGAGTGACTAGAAATTAATATTTTCCCCTAAATAGCCCCTCTTCTCAAACACATCCAAACACTAGAAAGCTGGCTTTTCTTGTTCAGTACACTAGTCTGGATGGTAAAGCTACGTGCTTTCATGTTTCATTCAATCCACAAAACAATCTATAGAGTAAGAAACCAAAGCTCGAGGAGATAATCAAACTGGCCCACAGTTGAAGGAGGAGAGACAAGAGTTGAACAAGGTCTGACTTCACAGTGTCTGATCTTGACAAGAATATATTAATACCAAGGCAGTCGGAGAGGGAAAAACAATCCAGGGAGGTTCCTCTCAGACACCAGTGATAACTCCACAAACACATTTGCTCCTTAAGTACAAATCTAGGGCAATTTATATTGTCTGGTCTATATGAAAACCTTTCCCATGGTTATATTAATAGATATATTTTTAAAGCCAAGAATCTAGTATAACACACATACCCAACTTCTATGCCAAGAGCAGCTCAGTGAGATGGTGACTGAGTTCATATTTCAATGCATTTAAATGAGAGCAAAAATCATTGAATTAACCACTTGACTATCTTGTTATAGAGTTAGTTAAGAAAACTCAACAGAAGTATACTGACGAAGAAGGTCCTGAAATACAATCAAGATGACTAGTATCAATCCTCTTACCGAGTTCATTACCTGCCACTACTCATGACTGCTGTATCAACCCTGTACGGAGTTGCTACAGTAAGCTTTTCTTATAAGCATTATCTATGTTAATCCTGTTCACATAGCTATAAAGGAATACCTGAGGCTGGCTAATTTATAAAGAAAAGAGGCTTATTTGGCTCCAAGTTCTGCAGAGTGTACAAGAAGTGTGCCACCAGCATCTGCTTCTGGTGAGGGCTTTAGGGAGCCTTCTACTCTACGCAGAAGGTGAAGGGGGAACAGGCTGTCAAATGGCAAGAGAAGGAAGGAGAGAGAGAGAGAGGTGGTAGGGGGGAGAGAGAGAAAGAGGGAGGGAGGGAGGGAGGGAGGGAGAGAGAGAGAGAGAGAGAGAGAGAGAGAGGGAGGGAGAGGGGCAGGCTGTTTGTTTCCTGAAACAAACAGCTCTCTTGTGAACTAAATAAAGCAAGAACGCAATTATTGCAGTGAGGGAACCAAGCCATTCATGAGGAATCTTCCTCCATGACCCAAACACTTCCCAACAGGCCCCACCTCCAACACTGGATCAAATTTCAACAGGAGATTTGAAGCCAAACCATATCACTATCTGATAATGCCATCTCCTGTTCCCAATCCTTCTATGTCTACGTATCACCTTTTCTGGGATAAACTCAAAAGCTTTCAAAGCAAGAGACAGGTAAAAAAGTCCAGTGCGAGACTAAAGAAAAGTAGAGGTAGAGGTCGTAGGGAGTGAGAGAGTGCGTGCATCTCCAAGCGTATTAATGCAAACTTTTTGACTACTATGGTTCAGGATACATGAAAAGCAGTGGCCAGCCCACTGGCTACTTGTTTCTAACTTATGCACTCACTGTGCAAAATGTGTGCTGTTTTAGCTAGCAATAGGGTCGTAGATTTTCTGTACACTGTAGGTCCAAATTTTACTCCCAATAGTCCACTCCCACCCCTAAACCTCAGCAGCTATAATACTAGAACACTCACAGAGCCACCAATATGCCACATTTCTTCTGAAAAGTATTCCAAGATTAATGAAAGTTTTACAAATGACGAAGTCAGACAAAACTAGTTTTGGACTAGATCCTCTTTAACAATAAGAAAACTGAGGCTTGCCCAAGTCACAAAGGCTGCTTTAAGGTGGATATCATCAGAACCCAAGCCTTCTGGCACCTAGTTTAATTCTTAAAATTCAACTATTTTTGTTCAGAATCTTTGATTTGAATATTTTCATTTACTTAATACAACCACTGAAACCTCAATCTTATATACATCAAAGAGGACAAAATTAACAAGTTACATTATTTTAAACTTCATGCCTTTGAAAATACTCCAAAAGAGCTTTTACATTCTTGCCTGATCAAAACACATTTGTTAAAATACCAATTACAGAAACATTTAAAAGGATCCCATATTGTACCACTGGACAGAACTGGACCATTTACCAAGGCTGCAGTTGTTCAAACTCTCAAGTAACTGACCTCAGTTGTGTAAGAATACTAACATCAACCAACTGGCTTTCAGCCCAGAGAAGCTTTCAGAACCAGTTTGGAAGTACTTAATAATTTTAAAATATGTCAAAACTCCTTTCCCACTGAATATTCTTATACGCCCCAAATAATGTCAAACCTAAGGGCAGACTACTAAATTGTTTAGGTAAATAACAACAAAGTCAGGCTCCATTAATAATAATGCTATCAATTCTCTATTATCTAAGAGTAAATTAACTTCCTGTTTATCAACCATGGCAAAAAGTAATACACCATGTAGAAAAACATGTCAATTACTGCAAATCAGTAAAAATACAACAATAACATAGGCATATGTTAGCAGGAATCCAATGTTTGAAGCCATAAATTATATATATACACACACAGGCATACCTTGTTTTATTGCACTTTGCAGCTTTTTTTCCCCCACAAATTCAAAGTTTGTGACAGCCCTTCCTCAAGCAAGTCTGTTAGCGCCAGCTTTCCAACAGCATGTGCTCACTTTGTGTCTGGGTCAGCATTATTTAACAATAAAGTGTTATTTAATTAAGGTATGTGATTTTTTTAGACATAAAGCTATTATACACTTAAACTACAGTATAGTGTAAACATAAATTTTATATGCACTGGAAAACCAAAAGTTTGTGTGATTCACTTTATGGTGATGGTCTAGAACTCAACAATCTCACAGGTAGGCTTGTATATGGTATATATGATCTCTCTCTCTCTCTCTCACATCCCTTTAATGCAACTTGGAAATTTATTATGACAGTATCCAAACAGATGTGTAGTACCTCTACCCTTTCAGAGACAGCACACAAGTAAGCATTCAGTATAGAAATAGACAATAGTAATGTTTTAAATAGGCAACAACTATCGGGCTATTTTACATCAAAAAACTGAAAATGTTTGTCTCCTTTTCCTATCTTCCTGTCTTCTTTTTACTCTTTACTCCGATATCTAGGTATGATCTGTCATTTTCCTCATAGGTGCAAAGCAACTTCTACTTACCAAAGTCATTAAAGCTACCTAAACAATCCCTCCTCAAATTAGAACAAAAACATCTGTGTTTCAATAGCATTTACAAGTCAACACCACAAATCAAACATAAAATAAATACATCAATAGTCACAATACTCAACCTGAAAAGGGTAATAATTGCTAATAATTCTCCAGAATTCATTTCCAAACTTTTGAGAGAAGTAACCATTACTCACTTTTATGGAGAGGGAAAGTAAAATAAAATCACAAAATTTTAAATTAAAGGAATCTTAGTGATCTCCTAATGAATAAACTAATAAAAAAAAACAAGAGGTACAGAAATGTTCTATGAATTCTAATTCATAATAAGCCAAAGTATGCATAATTAAATGTCTATCAATCAGAAGCTACCACATTTATGTGAGAACAAAATAATCTTCGTAAGTTTCCACATAGTTATAATGGAACCTACTGTTGAGTTTAGGATAAAGTTTAGATTAACTATATTACAGGCTCAATAATGTTAAAACTTAAACACATTGGTTTCTATTTTTAAAGATATACAAATAGTAAAAAGGGAAAATTGCAATCAAGAAGAAAAGCAACATTCTGATTTATTTAAACACCACAAAATGTCATCATGAAATGGACCATATGAAAAAAAAGGAACTACTTCAAATTATTTGTCTTCACAATGCATATTCTTATTTTTTTTTTTTTTCATATTCTTATTATACTTGGAAAATTTAATTGTGTTTTGTGTGTGACCTTTAAAGCATCATTGTCACAGCTTGATGATAACATCCAAATAATTTCAAGAAAACATCTACCACAGATGGGAAGGCATAAAATCATAATAGAAATACTCAAACTTTATAATAGCATTTAGGAGAAATTTCTTTTCTAAAACTTCGTCCTCAACTCTTCAGAAATGAATATTGTTAGGAAGACACAATAAAAACTACTGAAGTACCTCCCCCATTACTCTCTCTCAGTAGCCAAACTTCACCAATCCTTTATATCTAACCATTCATTCTTTAGTCCTCATTTAAGCCTTTCCTAAAAATCTCAATTAGATTTTATACATATCCTCCACATACCCTACTAAGTGGTGGACATTAAGCCACGTGGAGCTTTGACCTCCAGCTCTTTTCACATTCATTTTCTGCGTATTATCTTCTGCAAATGGCATCGTTTTGTCAGTGATTCACATAAAAGTCATACCTTGAAAACCAGATTAAGTTTTGGGTAGGATCCAGTTTTGTGCTTCTTTTATATATCCCACAATAGCTAACACAAGGTATTAATACACATCCAGCAGGTGTTCTTACCTCCAAATTGACAGATGCAAGACGGTTAGACAAAAAAATTAAAATGTGAACATAAACTAGCATATGCCATGTATTAGCCTTCAATTCCAAATAAATAATAAAATTATGCATTTGTACAAATGCCATTTGCTGTCATCTTGGCCAATACTCAAATGTTATTTTACAGTTTAAGTATTTGTGAAACTAAGGGGTAATTTTTTTTTTTTTTTTCACCACTGTGACTTGGGAACAAAGTTTTTTTTTTTTTTTTTTTTTTTTTGAGACAGAGTCTCACTTTATTGCCCAGGCTAGAGTGAGTGCCATGGCGTCAGCCTAGCTCACAGCAACCTCAAACTCCTGGGCTCAAGCAATCCTGCTGCCTCAGCCTCCCAAGCAACTGGGACTACAGGCATGCGCCACCATGCCTGGCTAATTTTTTTCTCTATATATTAGTTGGCCAATTAATTTCTTTCCATTTATAGTAGAGATGGGGTCTCGCTCTTGCTCAGGCTGGTCTTGAACTCCTAGGCTCAAACGACCCGCCCACCTCGGCCTCCCAGAGAGCTAGGATTACAGGCGTGAGCCACCGCGCCCGGCCATAAGGGGTAATTTTTATATTCTAATATTAGTAGACACAAAATTATATACAGTGTTATCCCCATAGTTCAGATAAGTAAACTAAGGCTCAAAGAAGTAGCATAAATGCCCAAGTGCAAATAAGAAATTCAATCTAGAAGTCTTCACAATCAGTGAACTACAGCTGTTTCAGTCTACTGTGGCCAGAGGAGCCCCCAAGACCATTTACCTGGACCATGAGTGGTCTTGATAATTAATATTTTCTCCAGCAAACCACAAAATTACTATTTCCTGTGAGCTCAATACATGAAAAAGTCTGGGAAGCACTGTTTGACTCCAATACTCTCTCTCAAAAAGTATTTCAATAAAACTAGATTATCCAGTGGTGGTACTCCCATTTTTAAGGCCCCACATTGACTTCTCTGTATTCTTTGAAACAGGAAAACTGTAATTGTTTAAATTTCTGTTTTTTTAGTTACCTCTCCATTCTGATCCTACCTCCATGATATTCTGCTCAACTCACCATGACTGGAGTGTTACATATTTATTACCCTAAGTCTTCAATCATGGGGTTATTCTAAAACCTCTCTTGAACAATTGGGTAAGTGGTTAACATCAAGTATGGATTTTACTAACAGTAGCATTATCCATGACTACAGATTTTCACAGTTTCTGTGGTTGGGAGGCTGCTCATTTTTAAGGCTACTGCAGAGCTTAGGAGAAGGGGGATGCAGTAATCCAAGTTAAAATGCCATAAACCAAGCCATTCTAACCACCAAGATTCAGCTGTTTTCCTAGGATAATGCCTTAGGTTGTTAGGTTGTTGCATACCTTTGGTTAATTTCCAAAATTTTGAAAAAGCTTCTTTTTGAAAATTGTGCCAGCATTTTCATTGTTTTTATGGATGAGAGCATTTCCACAGGTCTTCACTCCACTATTCAAATAGTTTCACATCCCTCATGTATGAATTTCAGTAACAAGTGAAAAAGTATGTCCCTGAAGATTACACACAGCATTTACTCATTTTATAAGCTTAGAAACTAAAAGAACATAAATACACACTTGCAAGTATATCAAAATGTACATATTTATAAAACATAGACGAGTATAAAACTATAAAAAAGAAAGCACAGGATTCCAGACAGTGGTTACCCTTAGGTGGTGGCAGGCCCAGGGATGGGAGTAAGGGTTACACAGGGATAATATATTAACACACATTGTAAGTAAGGTCTAGTTTTATTTTCCAGTGGTGGGTTCATGGCTTCTTTTACATCACTAAAAATATATACACAGGAAAAAACACTTTATGGTTGTGTTTGTTTTCACATGGCATGGGGAATCTATTATGTAGCAGTTTTAAAAAGGATATTCAACCTCAACTTTCAAAGCTATTTTTATTGCCAGAGTTATTGCTTAGGGAACATTTCTCTACCCAGCCTCACCTAAGGCTGCCTCTGCCGGCCTAATTCCAGTGTCAGCATAGGACAGGGATAAAGAGGAAAGAATAGATGACAGCTCATGCCACTTTGGGACAAGGAGTCAGCTAATACTACCCTTGCCTAGGTCCTTGCTGCCACCTGCAGCCTCCTAGCCCTCAGGCTCCATAATGTGCTCTGACAGATTTAGTAAATATATAGGAACTATCAGGGAGAGTACACAGATAATGCTATTCTTAGTAAAATCCACACTTGATGTTGGCCACTTACCCAATGTGCAACAAAGGTTTTAGAATAAACTCATGATTGAAGACTCAGGGAAATATGTAAAACTCCAGTCATGATGAGTTGTGCAGAGTATCATGGAGATAGGATCAGAATGAAACAGTAACTAATAGAAATTTAAACAGTTACAGTTTTCCTATTTTAAAGAATACAGAAGGGTCAACATGTGGCCTTAAAAATGAGACTACTACCACTGGATAATCTATTTTATTGAAAGACCTTTTGAGAAATATTAATAGTATTAATAGAGTCAAACAGTACTTTCCCAAACTTTTTCCTGTACTGAACCCACAGGAAATGGTAATTTTATATGGTTTGCTAGGGAAAGTAGCAAGATCACTCATGGTTCAGGTGACTGGTCTGGGGGCTCTGGCCACAACAGCCATAGTTCACTGGTTGTGAAGACCTGAGTTTGACTTCTGGATGACCTTGTGGCCCTATACAACCAGAGAGAACTAAGGAAGACTCATCAACTACCCGAGTGTTACAAGTATGCCCCCAACACAGAGCCCCTCACAAAAAGCTAGGAAACTTATTAGGAAAATAGATTTCAGGAAATCGTTGTCTAATCATTAGCTGACCCCTAATCAGACCAGACTTTAGTGTCCCCACACAACAAAGAAAACATTTTACAGTATTAATGTAGAAAAGACACTACACACAGCAGCCATATGGACAAGAAGATAACCTGGAGAGATAAGAAATATGGAGTTCCAAAGTTTACACATTAAATCAGTTTAAATGATTTCAGTGTTTGACAAAAAATTATGACATGCAAAGACACAGTATAGATTATACACAGGAAAAATAGTCAATAGAAACTGTCCCTAAGCCCAGACGTTGGACTTAAGACAAATACTTTAAATCAGCTATGATAAATATGTTCAAAAAACTGAAAGAAATGTCTAAAAAATTAAAGTATGACAACAAATGTCTCACAAAATAAAGAATTTCAAGAGAATTAGAACTTATAAAAAAGAACCAAACAGAAACACCGGGATTGAAAGGTACAATAACTGGAAGGAAATATTCACTACAGGGGCTCAACAGCAGCTAAGAACTGACAGAAAAAGAACCAGCAAATTCAAAGATACACTGAGATTATCCAGTATGAGGAACAGAAGGAAGAAATAACAAAGAAAAATGAACAGTCTGAGGTCTCTGGGATATCAACAAAGAGTTCCATATCATGAGTCCCAAAGAACAGAAGAGAAAAAGAAGACTGTATGAAGAGATAATGGGACTGCCAGTTCCTGCTGCAACATGTGAAGAGCTTGAAAGTCCCATCCTCAAAACAAGAAAAATGCTGAAAAAACTTAACATGGACAATTCTTCTTAGATACATCAGAAAATTGAGGTCGCAGGCCAAAGGGCTGTGTATGCTGAACACTGGAGACACAGGGAATCATAGCTTACTAGGAGGAAAGCCCTAAGAGCCAGTAACTGCTAGGAACACTTGAAGTGGTAACTATTTTCCGGAGGGTGAGTATTAACTTGCTTGAAGGGAAAAAAAAATTCCTGGGGGACCAGTTTTAGGGGGCCTTATGGTTTCGTAACTTTTACCTCCAGGAGCCCCACCAGGTTGTCCTGGTGATAAGAAAAATAGCATCACGAACCAAGCAAGGGGACAGGGAAAGCAACCATTTTAAGATATGTCCATGGGAAAAATAAGCATTTTGAAATATGCCCAGAGAATTGCTTTCCCTAAACAAAGGCCTTCTCCCTCAGGGGAAACTCAAAATTTTATCTGACCTTGGGAAAGGGCAACTGCACAACTCAGTCCGCTCTAGTATCCCTGTCTCACATAAGACGAAGAAAAAGTATTAAAAACTATTCTGAAGGTCACATCCAAGGGACTCAGGCCTACTAAATAAATCTGAGATTTATCACAAGATTATAGAATGCTTCCTCTCCACAACACTTTATAACAACATCAACAGGGCTCCAGTGTAACAACAGTGGATTACAACTAAGAGTTCCAAAATACAGACTGTATTTAAGAAGGAATTTCTAGGGAAACTAAAAGAAAACAGGGGAGGGGAAAAAAAACAAGAATACTAGGGGAAACTAAAGTCTCTGAAACCTACAGTTATAGGAAAACATTAAACCTAATTCCAAGCCACATAAACATAAAACCTCACACTAAAGGCCCATTTGCCTCAGTTCTTATTACTCAGTATATGAAGTTGGGTTTTCAACAAAAAATTACAAGGCACTCTGAAAGGCAACAAAACAAAACAAAACCCAATCTAAAGGGGCAAAGCAAACATTGGAACCATATTCATATGTGGCAGAGATTGTGGAATTATCAGATTATAAATTTATAATAACTATGATAAATATGCTAAGAGCTCTTATGGAAAAAGTGTATAATATGCAAGAACAGATGAGTAATGTAAACAGAGATGAAAACTCTAAAAAAGACTCAAAAGGAAATGCCAGAACCATAATAGAAAAAGAAATGATAGCCAAAAACTTTCCATGTTTGATTTAAAACATTAACCTACACATCCAAGAAGCTCAATGAATTCCAAATAGGGTAACTCAGAGATTCACACTTACATCAGGACAAACTGCTGAAAGACAGAATCTTGAAAGCAACAGGAAAAAAAGAATTGTCCATTACAAGGAATTCTCAATAAAATTAGTAGCTGACTTCTCATTAGAAACCATAAAATGCCAGAAGCCAAGTGAGGTGACATACTCAAACTGCTGAAAGAAAAAGACTATCAACCAAGAATTATATATCTAGCAAAATTATCCTTCAAAAATGAAAATTAAGGTACTCCCTGATAAAAAATGAGAGAATTTGTCACTAGCAGACTTGCTCTGTAAGAAATACTAAAACAATTACTTCTACCTGAAATGAAACTGAATGAGAACTCAAATCCACATAAAAAAAACGATACCAGTAAACGCAATTACACTGGTAAACACAAAAGACAGTCTGCTCTATTGATAACTTTTTTCTCCTATTTGATTTAAAAGGCAACTGTATAAAGCAATAATTACAAAACCTTGTTAATAGGCTCAATGTTTAAAAATGTTAACTTGTAAGGCAAAAACAGCATCAAGGTGGGGAGAAGCTATATGGGAACAAACTTCTGCATACTTTATGTCAGGATTAATTTGAACTGAATTGTTTTAAGATGTTAATTGTGACCTCCCCAGGGTAACCACTAAGAAAATAACTCAAAAATATAGTAAAAGAAACAACAAGAATGATAAACAAAAAGTAAAAATAAAATAATTTTAAAAATCCACTTAACCCTCAAGAAGGCAGTAATGGAAGAATGGTGGAACAAAAAAGACACAAGACATATAGAAAACAAATATCAAAATGGTAGACTTAAATCTTATCTGATCAGTAATTACATTAAATGTCAATTAATATAAATGAATTAGACACTATAATCAAAAGGCAGAAATTAACAGCATAGATTATTGAAAAATAAACATGATTCAACTATATGCTGCCAAAAAGAGACACACATTAGATATAAAAATATAAGTTGAAAACAAAAGGATGGAAAAAGATATAACATCCAAATAGTCGCTAAAGGACAGCTATGTGACTATCAGAGAAAAAGAACTTAAAGACAAAAATTTTTACTAGGAAAAAAAAAAGAGGTAAATTTTATAACAGCCAAACAGTTAAATAGGCAAAGGTAACAATTATGTATGCAACAGAACCCGAAAATACATAACTAAAACTTACAAAATTGGAGAAATAATAATAGTTGACCCACTTCAATACTCCATTTTCAATAATGAACAAAGTAGACAGAACAACATGAAAGACTTAACACTACAAACCAACTTACCTTTACACATCTAATGCACACTCCACAGAACAGCACAATAATCAATCTTTTCAAGCATAAGTAGAATCCAAGATAAGCCATATGCTGGGATATAAAACAGTATTAGTGAACTTAAAAGGAATGAAATAATACAAAGTATGTTTCCCAATCACAATGTAGTTAAATTAGAAATACACAAAGGAATTTGAGAAATCTATACATATTTGGAAATTAAACGTATTTACAAAACACCTATGGGTCAAAGAAAAAAGTTACTAAAAAAAAAATTTACAAGGGGAATGAAAAAGCATTTTAATCTGAATGAAAACAGAAATACAACATGTCAAAAATGCATGGAATGCAGGTAACAATCCTCAGAGTGAAATTTATAGTGTTAAATGCCTATATTAGTAAAAAAGAAAAATTTCAAATCAATAATCTAAGCATTCACTTTTAAAACGTAGACAAAGAAAACTTTATCAAAGGCAAATGAATGAAAAAAATAAAGGAGAAATTAAAGAAATGTAAAACAGAAAAACAATACAGAAAGTAAATTCAAAAGGTAGTTCTTTAAAAACATTAACAAAATCGACAAACCCTTAGCTAGACAAACCATTAGCATTAAGAAAACAGACCACAAAAATCAGGAATGGAAGAGAGATTACTACTGACCCCTTAGAAATTAAAAAGATTATAAGGAAGTATTTTGAATTTCATGCCAACAAATTCAACAACTTAGATAAAATGGACAAATTCCTAGAAAGTCACAAAGAACAACCTGACACAAAAAGGAATAGAAAATCCGAAAATATCTATAACAAGCACAAAGATTGGGTAAGCAATTAAAATATCTTTCCACAAAGAAAAGACCAGGCCCAAATGGCTTCACTGGTGAATTTTACCAAATATTTAATAGTAATAATACTAATACTCCACAAAATCTCCCAGGAAGTAGAAGATGTGGATGTAAAAACAGTACTCATCTCATTCTAGAACATTCCCAACTCACTGTAGGAGGCAATAACACCCTGACAGCAAAGCCAGACAAAGCATCACAAGAAAGGAAAACTACAAGCCAATATCCCTTGCAAATACAGATGTAAAAATCCTCGATTAATTATTAGTGAACCAAAATTCAACAACATACATAAAAAAGATTATAAACTATGATCAGGTGGGAATTACACTAGAAATGCAAGGTTGTTTTAACAGCTAAAGTTCAAATAATAGAATACATTATATTAATAATATAAAGAACAAAAAACAGATGAACATCTCAATAGGTAAAAAAAAAAAAAAGCCATGCTTTATCAAAACCCACATACCTTCATGATTAAAAATTGTTAGCAAGCTTAGAAGAGAAGGGAATTACCTCAATCTGATAAAGAGCATTTGCAAAAAAACCTATAGCAGATATCATACCTAATGGTCAAAGACTGAATTCTCCTCTGCTTAGAGAAAAAGGCACAGATCTCTGTTCTCACCTCTTTTCTATTCAACATAATACTGAAAGTGCAACCCAACCAAGAAATAAAAGGCATCCAGTTTGTAAAGAAAGTAGTAAAACTACGTTTATTGACAGATGAGATGATCCTATATATAGAAAATCCAAAGAAATTCACAAAAAACTACTAGAATAAAAAAAACCATCAAGGTCACAGAATACAAGATCAATAACAAGAATACAAGATCAATAACAAAAATCAAGTGTATTTCTAAATATGAGTAATAAACAATTTGGAAATAAAATTAACAGCACAACTCCATTAATGATAGCATTAAGAATTTTACAGTAAAGTATTTACAAATAAAATTAACATAAAAACCACAAGACTTGCACCTAAAAATTACAAAACTTTGAAGGAAATTAAAGAGCTTTCAAAACAGACATTCGATGTTCATAGATTGGAATACTCAATATTGTCAGATGGCAATTCTCCCCTAGTTTATCTATAGATTCAAAGCAATCCCTATCAAAATTCAGGAAGTTTTTTTATATAAATTGGTAAGCAGGTCCTAACATTTATATGAAAATGCAAAACACTTAGAATGGCCAAAACAGTTTTGAAAAAGAAATTTGGACGACTTTTTCTTAGTTTCAAAACTTTCATAAAGCTGAAGTGATCAAGGCAGCATAGTATTGGCAGAAAGAATAGCCATTGATCAATGGAACATAATTAAGAATCCAGAAATAAATCCTTATATTTATACTCCATTGATTTTTAACAAACATACCAAGGCAATTCACTAGGAAACGATAGCCTGTTCAACAAATAAAACCCAGTACTACTGGATATCCAAATGCAAAAAGATAACCTTAGACCCTCTGCCTCCTCAAATCATACACAAAAGTTAACTCAAAATGAATCACAGATTTAAAAATTTGAGACTTTGTTTAGGCAAGTATTTCTCAGGTAAAACACCAAAAGCACTGTTCACAAAAGAAAAACCTGATACACTGAACCTGATCAAAATTCACATATATTTCACTTCAAAGACACCATTAAGGAAACGAAAAGACAAGAAAAGGCTGGGAGACAATGTTTACAACACACACCAAGTAAGGAACTTGTATGCACAATTTACAGAAACCCTTACAACTCAGTAAGAAGAAAAATGGCCAGATCAAAGAATGGACAAATGTATGAACATTTTACCAAATAAGGTATAAGAATGGCTAATAAGTGAATGAAAAGATGCTCAGCATCCATTAGTCACTGAGAAAATGCAAATTAAAACCACAATGAGATATTACTTCATACTCATTAGAATGGCTATAATAAATAAGGCAGACAACAAATATTGGTAAAGATGTATGTACAAAATGGACCCTCATACACTGCTAGTGGAAATGTAAAATGTGCACCCAGTCTGCAATACTGTTTGACCATTTCTCAAAAACTTAAACACAAAACCACTACATAATCCAGCAATACCATTCCTAGAGAAATAAAAATATATGTGCACCCAAAGACTAGCACACAGATGTTCAAAGCAGCATTAGCCTTGATACCCAAAAAGTGGAAAGAACTTAAATATGCATCAACTGGTAAACTGACAAAAATGTGTTTTATCCATACAATATAATACTATCCAGCAATAAAAAAGAACAGAATACTGACACATTCTGTATCATGGATTAAACTCAAACATGTTATTCTATTAGCAGATGAAATAAGTTAGACACAAGAGACCATATATTGTATGCTACCTTTATATAAAATATGCATAAAAGGCAAATTTATGGACAGAAATTAAATGAGTGGTCTCCTGGGGACTGTAGGAGGTGGAGACACAGATTGACTATAAATAGGCAGGAAGGGTCTTATTACAGGTGGAAGGTGATCGAAAATGTTCTAAAACATTTATGGGATGGTTACACCACTCAACAAAGCCACTAAAAATCATTGAATTGTCTTAAAATAGGCAAATTTTATGATATATAAAATATACCACAATAAAGTTGTTTGACAGAAACTAAAGAAATTGCTAAAAAATTTTAATCTCCATCATTGCATGTTGCATGAAGGCTGTACAGTATTCCACTGAATGAATACACAGCATTTATTCACTTATTCTTTTCATTGGGCATTTTTGTTGCTTCCGAGATTTTTGCTACTGGGAACACTACTGGCATGAAGATCATATACATGTTCCCAGTATATATAAGGGTACATATACTGCTCAGTTGTAGAGCATATGAACTTTTAATTTTATGATATAATATCAACCTGGTTTTCCAGGCTGATAGAACAATTTATGTGGGTAATGCTCATACTGGTGATATGTCAAAGACTGTGGATCCATATCCTTTCCATCCAACTCTTAGTTTGAGAATTAAACCAAGATGTAGATGCAATCTAGCCCATTCACTTTAACTGCTATATAATATTTTGCTGTATGAATAATCCACAGTTTACTCTTTTCACATACATAATTCAGTTTTTTCACTTTTAACTATGCTACAATGAATATTTCTGTATAGACACCACTTCATACCTACTAAGATGGCTACAGGAAAATGGAAAATAAGTTTTGGCAAGGATGCAGAAAAATTCGAACCCTCATACATTTCTGGTAGGAATGTAAAATGGTGTAGCTACTGTAGAAAACAGTTTGGCAGTTCCTCATAAAACTAAACACTGAATTACCATATGACTGAGCAATTTTACTCCTAGGTGTATGTGTAAAATAATTGAAAACAAGGACTCAAACAGATAATTATAAGCCAATATTTACTGCAGCAAATATTCAAAAGGCAGAAACAACCCAAGCGTCCTCAATACATGAATGAATACACGAAATGTGGTAAATGCATAGACTGGTATATTGTTCAGCCAAAAAAGGAATTCAATTATGATATATGTCATAATATAGATGAACCTTGAAAGCATAAAAATAAAATTATGAAAAAAGCCAGACACAAAAGGACATATATTGTATAATTCTACTTTTATGAAATACATAGAATTGGCCAAAATCCTAGAGACAGAAAATAGATGAGAAGTTACCAAGGTCTGGGGGAGGAGGAAATAGGGAATTATTCCTTAATGTTTACAGAGTTTGCATTTGGAGTGATGAAATCATCTTATAAATAGTCGTGATGGCTATACATTGTGAATTTAATTAATGTCACTCAATTGTACTCTTAAAAATGGTTAAAATGACAAATTTTATGCTATGTATATATGTGTATTTTATCACAAACAATTACAACTACTAATGGAGTCATGTCAAAAGGTCACAAGATCCAACTTAAAGGCGTCTCAGCTGGCCAAAGATATGACAATTTGAGTATCAATAAAAACTAGTGACTGACATGAATTAAGCACCCCAAGTATATTTTTAAAAACTCAAGTTATTAATAATATTAAATTTTTAAGAAATCATCGGTCACCAGTGCAGTCTACTGGGGTTTTATGGCAGATTAAAGACAGCTGCAGACTGTTTTCTATCCCTCCCCTTATATCCAAGCTAGCCTTAGTGACTTACTTCACCAATAGAATGTAACTGAACTGATAATCTGAGGCTCCAAGGCTAGAATACAAGCAGCTTTTCAGTTAACACACCTTCAGCTCTTGAAACATTCTCTTACAGCCTTCAGCTCTTGAAACATTCTCTTACAGAACTCTAAGCTGCTGTGGAGAAAGTCCAACCACCCTGGACCACTATGATGGAAAGAACATGTATAGGCTCTCTGATAGATGGTACCAGGTGAGCCCCACCCTTCTAATCATCCCCACCCAAAGTGCCAGACGTGAGTGAAGTCATCTTGGACCATCCAGATCATCCCATTCACCAGTTAAATACTTTCTGCCACATAGAACACAATTTCCCAATTAAGCCCTCCAAAATTCATGATCTATCAAATCATGATAAGTAATTAAGCAATTGTTTTAAGCCCCTTGAATTTGAGGGTAATGTTATACAGCTGTAGATGACCAAGCAGGTCTCAGTTCATTCCGCTGAAAATTAAGAAAGAAAAAAATCAAGAATTTATCCTGTCCTTCAATACAAACCATTTTAGGGTAACTACACAGCTAACGCAGGTAAGTTCCATAAAGAGTTCTGGTTAATAAAAGCATAAGGAATGATATCATTAGAAACGTACTGTTTTGTAATCCCTGAAGAAATCACAGTTCTAGGCAACAGTCATCAGTGGATGCTAAAACTTCAGGTAGGTGGTTTATAACAGAGGGATCAGGCTCATACCACCTGAACACACACAGAGCCATAAATTCAACAAATCAACTGTATGAAATAAAAAGGGGAGGCCATTACACAATGAAAGAAGCTTAGGAGACATAACAAGCAAATAAAATGTGGGGACCTTATTTATATCCTGACTGAAAGCAACTGTAAAAAGCCATCTTTGGAGACAACTGGAGAAATTGGAATATAGATGCAAAATTAAATATTAAAGAATTATCATTAATTTCTTTAGGCATGATAATGGAATAGTATACATTTTTAAAATTAAGTACTTATCAGACAGAAATACAAACTCAGGTAAAATCCCTGATGATCTCTGGTCCTGCTTTCAAATTCCCCAGAAAAACAAAACAAAACATCCCTACTAAATCCTTGGAACTGTAATAAGATTGCCAAAATGTTGGTAACTGTCAAGGCTGGATGACAGGTACACACAGGGTTCACTGTATTATTCTCTTTACTTTTATGAAGTTTAAAAATGTCTGTGCTAAAAATATCTTAAATGTTCAGTTATTGATTAGAACTGAATTTATGGATTAATGCGTGACAACGGCCATCTTTGTAACACTGATACTTTCCATCATGAATGTCATACATCAGTGCATTTATTTTTTCTCTGTAGAAGCCTTGAATGCTCATTGTTAAACTTCAGTAACATATTTGCTATCATAATTATATGATAAGTATATTCTTTAAAATATTCCAATTATTTGTTAATAGGATATATGGTGTATTTTCCAACATATTTTGCGTACAATTATTTCTTTGTGGGAAGAAAATTTTTATTCCACAACAGAAAAGCTAAAAGGGGAAAAAAACAATTTCACTTCCAAATTTACATTTAAACAAAATTTCTACAGACAACTCCATTCCACAAAATGAAGTATCCTTTTGCTTCTGTATCATTACAAGGAACTGCTTACATTCCAGGTGCATTCGTAAGGCATGCACAATGGAACAAAGGTCATGTGTAGTTGAAAGGACAGAGGTAAAAAATGATAGAAAAGTCATTTTTAAGAGTTGACTCCTGTAGAACCAATCTATTATTTCCCTGGCCAGCACAGGGCAAATATTACAAGAAAGAAATTACAGAAGACATGGCACCACTTTATGTAGCCTTTCTTCTAGTTCCTTCTTGTCACTTCTCAATTTGATATTAAGTTTGATTCTGTGTCAAGGTCTTTTTACTCCATTCATAGGTCTGACCCAATGCAAAAGGTTTAAGAATTACCCAAGGAGCTATAGTAGCTAACTTAAAATTCTTCCAGAACTCCAAGTTTAGAAAACAGCCATAGTAGATACTGGCTCCATGGATAAGTGACATTTTCTGTTGGGTTTTTAAATATTAATTTATTGGAGTGCATTATTTAACTTCTACTTGACAAGAGATATATTGATTTCCTAGGGCTGTCATAACAAATGCCAAACTTAATGACTTAAAACAACAGCTATTTATTATCTTACAATTCTTAAAGCCCAAACTCCAAGATCAAGGTGTCAGCAGAGTTGGTTCCTTCTCACCGGCGCAAAGGAAGAATCTGTTCCATGCCTCTCTCCTAGCTTCTGGTGATTGCCAGCAATCTTCGGCATTCTTTGGCTTGTGGCAGCCTAACTCCAACCTCTGCTTCCATCTGCATGTGGCACTCTCCCTTACAGCCCACCCTAATCCTGTATGACCCATTATAACTTTATTACACCTGCACAAAACCCTATTTCTAAATAAAGTCACATTCACAGGTCCCAAGTGGACATGAATTTTGAAGGGGCATTATTTGACTTAGTACAAGAGAAATGCTTCCCAAACAAGTGTGTTAAAAAATAAGAGAATGAACAGTTCTTATATATTAGCTTAGATAACTGTAATTAAATCAGTAAAGTCACTGTCAGTGGTAAACGTTTAGAAGGCTGATGAGCAAATCCAAACTCTTATATATGACATCCATTTGACACGCTAAATGAATAAACAGTTCTCTACAGCTTGCTTCTCAAAGAGAAGTCTATAGGGCAAGCTATCAGAGGGCACACTGGAACTCTCTGGCATAAATCTGAAGCTACAGTCTAAAGGCAGAATTTCCTCCCACATTTTACCATAAACAACAAGAATCAAAGCAGTACCTTCAACACTTTGCTTGGAAATCTCCTCAGCTAAATATCCAAGTTCATCACTTACAAGTTCTGCTTTCCATAAAGCTGTAGGACACAATTCAGCCAAAGTTTCTGCCACCACATAACAAGGATCCTCTTTCCCCCAGTTTCCAACAAGCCGCTCCTAGTTTCCTTCTGAGCCCTAACCAGTGGAGTCTTTAACATCCATACTTCTACCAACAGTGTGTTCAACACAACGTAGGTTTGTATCAACCATGCAACCTCAAAACTATTCAAGCCTCTACCCATTGACCTTTCTAAAGCCACTTCCACATTTTTAGATATTTGTTACAGCAGCATTGCACTTCCAGGTACCAAAATCTGTTTTAGTTTTCTATTGCTACTGGTATATAGTAAAAACTACATTAACTTTATCAAGTATTATTTTAATATACTTATCAATTTTTTATTCTAGTAAAATACATATAAGAATTACCATCTTCACCATTTTTAAAGTGTATAGTTGAGTAATTCCAAATACATTCACAGTATAATCATCACTCCCATCCACCTCCAGAACTCTTTTAAGCAATACACTGTAACACACACAAAAATGAAATAGGAATATTTACCTTCAAAACATGGAGATCTGGTAAAGGATAAACAACTCAACTGTGACTGGCATATGCAGCTCTTACATGATGTTGGAGGTGTTAGATTCTATCATTATACAGATAGGAGACAGTCTTAGCAGAAGGATGAGATCATTCATGGTACCAGTTGCCAAAAAGAAGATAGAGCTTCAGAAGTGAAACAAGCACCATGAAGGTGATCTATAGAGGGGAGATAAAAGATGACAATCTGTGGACTTTGGGGAGATGAGGGGCCTCTAAGAGCCATGTGCAGGACTGTTAAAAGTGCTCTATACCTTGAGAAGGTAACAAGAAAGCTAAGAAAATCCTCAGTAGGCAACCGCTAATGCTGGGCCACACATGTGTGTTTAAACCTGCACAAAAGTGCCCAGGCTGGGGACATGAGTGGGGTCTAAAATCATGCCCTAGCAACCAGGCACCCTGACTTAGGGCTGGTTCAGCTTGGTAAAGGAGGCATGTGCCTAGAGGTGACACCTCTTTGTAATTTGTCAGCCCAGAGAGAACATACGTTCGACTGGGGAACCTTCTCTGACATGAGAAAAGGCACTTATGGTACAAATATTATAATAGTCCCAACTACATGAAGATAAATATGCCATAGCTCTAAAGTTAGAATGCCTAAATTCATGACTCACAGTACTCTCTGGGTTTTCTTCCCTTCACTACTCTCCAATATTCAGTAAAGATGTCTTTAAACAAGACAGCATTGTGTCAGTTATACTTATGTTGTCTATTCTTGGGCCAAAGCGTTCAAAGAGGAGCAGCATCCAGTCTCCCAAAAGATAAACATGGCGGGAGCAGCTGTAATTAGCAGAAAACCTCTGCAAGTAATTGGGATCCAGAGACTGACTCTAAGCTGCCCGGTACAGGTGCACTCTCTGCCTACAGGAGCTGAACTAGAATATCTGGGCTTGATCTTCATTAGGAAAATAGTAAGCCCTTGGAAATGAACAGGTACACAGGGCATACTCGCAGAAGGCAAATATTTAGAGAAGCACCGACAATCTACTTCCAGAGGAAGAAGAAAGTATCTCAGGAAAGAACATGGAAAACAATCTGAACATCATGAGTAACTTAAAAAAAACTAGAAACTCCTTCTAGACAGCTCTTTTAACTGTGAACAAAATATGGAAGTGTATTTTGAAATTACTGCAAAAGTCTATGATATAAAGCTATATGAAGTGAAATCGCGTTTTGTCTTACAAAACCGTAACCCTTTAAAGGAAAAAGTTGTTTTACCTAAAATATCCAGAAATTCCTGATAGCCCAAATTATAACCTCCATGGTATTAAAACCATCACCAAAAACAAAATAAAAACGTATTTCTAATAGATACAGTATAAGACCCAATCTTGTACATCTTCAAATATCACTGGGCTTATATTACACGATCACTTATAATTTGGGTGGATGCTAATGTATGAGTCTTATTTCTACCAAGTATCTTTTTAAAGTTCCCAGTTTTAAAATAAGTGGTTCCATTATTTCCTATCACTACCTACTCAATCTGACAAGAAAAATATTTCCCCATAGTTTATTTTATTAATATTACTGGCTAATAAAAATCTGTGACTTTATTTACCCCCATTTCCCTAAGGGAACAAATTTCCACACAGAGAAGAGTGAGCACATGTATTTTGATAGTTTTATTAGAGAATTCTATAGATGTACCACTGGTAAGTAACCTATATATCTGACAGCTTCCCTAGTTCTGAAGTGATGAAATAATGGGCGTGAAAAACTATATAACCAGGCAAAAATTTGCTCTAAAGAAATTTTGTTAAAAATCAGAATTACTAGATATGGCAATATCTTACTAATCTCCATAGAGTATGATCTCCATTTCACTTCACAAATGATGTATGTGTTAAAATGTCTGATAGTGATAAGAATTATAAAGCAAAATAAGGTAGAGTAAAGGGATAAAGAGACACAGAGGGGCAATTTTTGGATGGTCAGGGAAGTGAAAGGTTGACTGTGAGAGTTGAAATGTAACACAAAGGAAGGAACAAGTCACTACATGTGGAAGAACACTGCAGGCAGAGGGACCAGCAGGTGCAAAGGATCTGAGACTAAATCATGAAGATACTCTTCAGTGTTTTTGGGGGGTGGGGGGGTGGAGGAGAATTTGTTCTTTGGGGGTTGTTTGTTTGTTTGTTTGAGACAGGGTCTCACTCTGTCTCCCTAGGTAGAGTGCAGTGGCATTATCACAGCTCATTGCAACCTCAACCTCCTGGGCTCAAGCGATCCTCCTGCCTCAGCCTCTCCATTAGCTTGGACTACAGATGGGTACCACCACACTCAGCTAATTTTTTTTATTTTTGGTAGAGACAGAGTCTTGCTCTTGCTCAGGCTGGTCTCCAACTCTTGATCTCAAGCAATCCTCCCAGCTTGGCCGCCCACAATGCTAGGATTAGAGGCGTGAGCCACCACTCCACGCCATTAACTCAGTAGCTCTATAAAGTAAGAATAAATTACCTAAAAGTCATATTTACATTTTGAAATGTTTTTAAGTCTTATACTTTGAAATATAAGCATCTATTATGGTCCATAAGATTGACTTATTTCTCTAGCTGAAGAGTCTAAAAATATTCCTCTAAAACATAAAAAAGTAGCTATTTACTGTTGTCTTTTGGATGAGGTCTATTTGCCCAAAGAGGACTAGTTATTTAAATTATTCAAATGATACTGGTATTTAATAGGCTCTATGCATCAAAGATGGTTGACAATCATTAACCTTTTAGGGCTATAGTAATTTGTGCAATTAACTTGGGGGAAATTATTTTTCTCGGTCACGTAATTAATTGTTCATGCCTTTTTAAAGACTTCTTGTACCTGAACTAAAAGTGACATGAAAATACCAAGACCAAAGAGTTTAAGATCAGGCCCTCAACAAACAGAGTACAATTAGCCAGACACTTTTTAAGTGTCTCAAATACGCATAAAATCCGATTACATGGAGGCCAAAAAAAGATGGCCAAAGTCCCTCCACAAGCTTTGTAAGTAACCAAACACTACCACAAGGCATATCTTTTTACCCTTTTTTCAAGTGGAAAAAAAAAAACTCATCCAATTTCTAAGTTATTTTTAAATGGCAGTTTTTAGCTGAAATGTAAGAATTTAAGAATATTAGTAAAATGAGAGTGTAGGTGACTATTAATATCACCGTGGGTGTTCACAAGTTCAGGATAAAGTGAGAAGACGGAAAGGCATTCTCTTTACCCAAAATAAGCTGCATAAATCGAAGAATATAGGTTGATCAACAGTCAACAAATATACAAGACAGAAATCTACTGAATTAAAAACTAATTCACTGGAATCTCTCGGGCAACTACCACTCAATGAATCAGATGCTGCAGAAAATACCAAAAAACATTCCTGTCGTGAAAAACTAGATTGCAATGTTTTTATTCTTCTATAAGTTTTGTCAATATTTCCAGTAGTTTCCCCAAAATATAATTTTATCAGTATAGTCAGGAAAAAGCAGTATCACTATCAAAATGTACTCAAGTATATTATTCATAAATTAGCCTAAAATGATCTTAAAAATCAGGATAATTAAGATTGCAAATATTTCAAAATGTTGCAACAGATTATGGCAGTCAAAACACAGGGTAATACCTGGCACAATGTAAGCAGCCCACTGACCTAGGCTATTTTGGTGAGGAAGTATATTAGGTAGAACCAAGTGCCCAGCATTTATCATTTTTCACCTACAAGACAGGCAATTTCATGTGGTTCAATCCACACAGTTGTAGTTAATGACACCACTCTAGAGTCAGATATGTAGTTCAAATCCTGGTGTTACCACTAGCTGTGTGATTTAGAACATGATATTTTAAATTATCTAAGCCTAAGTTTCATTGTCCTTACAATGGGGATAACATGTACTGCGTAGGGTTTTCTTGTGCAGATTGCATAAATAATGCAGGTGATTAGCTCTGTCTGGGACAGAGTAAGGTACCAATAAATGTTAGTTATAAACTGCTAGTTTTAGAGACAAACTATTAAGTTTTAACTGCTTTTTTGTGCAAATTTATGGTTTTATACCTCTAAAATACTAGTAGATATCATTCAAAAATGTCAACTAAAAATTTTTAAAGATAATTTCTATGTAAGATAATGGCACTGCACAGACTGGTACCACCAACCTTAATTAAATTCAGGTTCTCTAACCATGACTGAGCTCTTAATGCAGCCCAATTACCCATGTTTCATGCTCTCTCGAATTTCTACCATATTATCAATGATCTTTTCCACCCTTTTCCGAATTCAGGACTGCCATCTCTCCCCTAACCCAGCAAAGGATGTTTTTTCTCATTTCACAGAGAGGACAGAAGCCAGCAAGTTACCCCTGTTACTGCTGCCACCGAACTACAAAAGTCCCTTGTGTCCACACACCCTTCTTGCCTTCTTCAAGGGAAGTAAAGGTGTTTTCCTTCTTTCAAAGCTTATCCTCTGGATCACACTTTCCATCTCTCTTGAGAAATAACAATCCTCCTAGAATCTTTCTCAAATATTCTTCAATGCTCCGCTTCTCAAAATTAAACATGCTCTAATCTAGTATCACCTGCCTTAAAGAAAAAAGTTGTCTTGACCCCCATCTCTCTCTCCAGTCACATTTCTCCCTTCCCCGCCCCTCCCCCTCCATCTTAGTGTCACACAGTTAGCCTTTGAAAGTCCTTCAAAGGCTTTCACTGTCACTGCTTTGCTCCTTGTCACTCAGTAGCCCATGGACACCACTGCAGATGCTCTTGCTTTAAAGGTCACCAATGGCTTCCTTCTGCTAAACCTCAAGTTCATGTCTCAGTTCCGAGCCAAGACTCATTAATACATATTGCAATGTAAACTCTGCCTCCCCATCAACCCAAATCGTGTACCACCAAGTCCTCCAAGTGATCACTCTACTCCCAACTACCTCGTGGCCACTCTTCCTTAGTGTCTTTTGAGAACACACATTTCTCTGCCTGCCCCTTTAACACTAAAGTTCCTTATGGCTCCTTCACCGATTTTCTTCTTACTGTGTACTCCCCCTGAGTAACGTTAATCACACTCCTGACTTCAATTACCATCCATAAGCACATAACTCCTGTAGCTGACACAGCAAATTGCCTAACCAAAATCCATTTTTCCCTTCTTTATTAACAGAACCCTGATTTTGTTTTGAACAGCAATGTGCTCTGGTTTAAAAACAAGAACCATGAAAGCTTGATTTCTCAGGTTTCCTTACAGCTAAAGATGGCTCTGTGACAGTTCTGGTCACAGAAATGTAAATGAAAGTCTAATGGGTACAGTTCCTCTGAAAGCTGTTTTCTGATAACAAGGAATAAACCTAACATACCCTTCCCCCTTGCCTGTCAGAATCACAGATGTAATTTCTAAAGGTGCAGCAGCGACCCTGTTATCATGAAGTCAAAGCCATACTCTACAGTAAACTGGGATGGTAGAAAGTCTGCCTGGCTCCTTAATGGTGTAACTACCACACACACAACCTGAAGCTAAAAAAGTTGAAGTTTAAAGTTTGCTCTCTTTAAGTTACTTAGTTAAGCAATTGTTCCTCTGAACTTGTGTTACCTGCAGCTTGAATACAATCCCCACTAATACAATACCCAAGTTGGCCAAACTGAACAGCCATCTCCTCAAACACACATTATAGGTCTGAATATCTAAGTACTATTCTGCAAACACTGCAATTTCAAGGCAGCTAAAACTGATAGCTTTTTCTGTAACTCTTAAACATGTAAGAGGCAAAGATTATAAGTCTTTGATCACTATGAACCACTTACCTTCAAAACATTACATCATGAGACACTAGCAAGAATTCTTCACAATAAAGTAATGTCCTATTGTATGAGTCCATTTTGTTACCCATCATATGCCATTTCCATTAGGTACACAGTAATATCTTTATAATACTGCAGACATTCACCTATTAAAAAACCCTACATTTACATATTATAAGCCAAATCCCAAGATAAACATCAATTTATTTTAGGAACATTTTCTTCTGATTATAAAAACAATCTACACTAATGGAAATCTTGAAATTCAAACTATTAATAGAAGTTTAAAAAGGTAATAAAAATTGTCATCCTACATCCCAAAGTTACATTTTTGGTATTAGTATATTGCTTTCCACTATTTAATGCAGGTTCAATATTCCTTATCCAGTGCTTGGGACCAGAGTGTTTCAGATTTTGGCTTCTTTCAGATTTTAGCTTCTTCTAGATTTTGGAATATGTGCATTATACTTACTAAGCATCCCAAATCCAAAACTCTGAAATGCTCCAATGAGCACTTCCTTTGAGCATGTTGGTAATCAGTTCAGGATTTGGGATGCTCAGCCTGTGAGTATACAGTATGTGAGTATTATAAATGACATGTAAGTTCTTTATGCTTTTCATTTATTGCTTATATGGTAAAATTTTTCCAAGTCATTATTCTTTGATGTTTCCTGATTGACCAGGTCCATCTAATTTTTTCTCCCTCCCAAATCCCACGAAATAGGAGAACACATACATAATGAGAAAAAATCTACAGCAATACTAAATATCTATGAAACCAGCAGACCATGTTCTGTCTATCTACAAGGTCTTTTCATATCCTGTTCTCTGCATGGAACACTATTCTTCCCATTCTTCATCACCTAGTCCTTCTTTCTCTTCCTTTGTATCTAAGGTCAACTGTCACTTGTCCCAATTAGACTTCCATGACAATCTCTCAGTAAGTTAGCCTTTCCATATGCCTCCACAGGACAATTCAACTTTTCCTCACAAAACATGTACTTTGTATGTGTAACTGTTTAATGCCTGTCTCCCCCATAAGACTATATATAAACTCCATCATGATAGGCTTTGTGTTCACCATTATTTCTCTAATGCCCAGCACGATGCCCTCCACAACAAATAGACGAATTTCCAGAAAAATCTAAAATTGATGGGAATGATCACAAACCTAAATATAAGGAACCTGTGTCAGGTGAAGTTTCCCCAGCAGCATCTCAGAATGATCCCACTATCGGTGCAGTGCAGGCTAGGAAGAGCCAACCCCAGAAAATTGGCCAAGTAACTAGACACTAGAAGAGCTGACGTAGTTCCTCTACTTCCCTGTTTGACTTGAATGTTTGCTCCAGGGAAAGCATGGGAGGTCAGTGGGCATGAAAGGGGCTCTCTGACAGAGGGGTCCCAACAGAGAAGACAACAGAGCCCAATTAGGGACAAGCTAAGTAGGTCAGAGCTCCTCACAGAACAAGGAAGCTAAGTGATGCCCCCACCTCCTCTTGCCCTGAAAAGTCCTCGGAAGTTGAGCCCCTGTGTTAGAACCTGCATTCACCACCAGGTGAAGAAGGACTCTCACTTGAGCTGAGGCAATACACTCAGTTGTAGATCCTTACCTACAAATGTGAAGAGAAATGTAGGAAACACCAAACCTTTGAGGTAAACAAACAGCAGAAAGAGGCATTCAACTGAAGAATGAGAAAATACAGCATCGAGGTTAAGAGAATGGGCTTTGGAATCAGACAGTCCGGCTCTGAATCCCAACCCAGACTTTAGTGTTGCTGTGTGTGTGTGTGTGTGTGTGTGTGTATACTCCTGATCCCTTAGTAAATAGCTGCTACAGTAAGCAGAAGAAACTTTAAAATGAAGATATTCAGAAATTTCAAGAGATAACACACCCACAGAAAAAATGACAGCACATCTGAGCACAAATGTCTACCTCCCCTCTCACCCAAGGTCTCATGAACTGACAGAAGAGACTTGTAAGTAAAACTAAAGAATTCTCAAGCACAAAAAAATGGTGCCATCAGCAAACCATATGTTTTATGGAGTGCCTAGAAGACAGAATATATGTAGGACCAAAAATATGAGTGACTTTTAGAAGACAGAGCATTGTCAATTATATCCCCAAACAGATCAGTGTAAGAACAGTTCAAGAAGTCCAAAGAGAAGCTCAGAGTCAACAAATACAAGCAAAAGAGGGTCAATCAGAACTTGATTTTAAAAGAGTGTGGAACAGCTGGGCTAGTAAGCACCCCACACACATCCCCTGCCCTTAGTGCGGCAGTGAAAAGAGAAACCTACGATTGATGACCTATCTGTGGAGAGCTCCAAGTGCGCATCTTAGGGCTAGAGACAGAACAGGGAAAGGGAAAGCCTAACCTCTAGGACAGAAATAGGTGAAGGGGTAAGAAGGGAGAGGGCATGAAAAACAGCAGCCCTAGCTGGGAACAGGACACTGATTCACCTCATAACAAATTCCCTTTACGCTGGCAAACTGGAGGGAAGTCAATTGCCTGCTGATTCCCCACCCAGTCAGCACCCTACAGTGAAGCTTGGCACACAGAGCCTGCAGTGAATCCTCCCATTCATGTAAAGAGATAACCAGAAAATACATGTAACTAGAGAGAAGACATGTGATAGCTCCCAGTGTTAATTACCCTAGTCATTTATTAATAAATATGAGCAGTCAGGCAAGGATCATCAGGCCTTGAAGACCTGAAAGCATGGGAGGGAAGGAAAAGATGAATACATACAACCACTAACCACTGAAGAAACAACCATAATCAAATAATCTGAAGTTTTTAAAAATTCTAATTTGTATCCTCAGGGAGATTTAAGAGCTATATACCCATTGTTGAACAGAACCCTAGAAAAAAAATGTATCAGGAATAAAGTATTTTTGCAAGTTAAAAGTATTGCTAAAATAAAATTTTCAAAGCACAGGTGAATGTTAGAATAATGTCAGAGAGTTGGCAACATGGAAATTAAAATTAAGAAGATTACAAATACAGAGAAGAAATAAAGATTTAAGAAACAAGAACACAATGTTGAGAAGTAAAAAACAGATCCAGGAAGGTCCAAGAGGAATTTCTGAATAAGGAAATACGGACAATAGGAGGAGAAAACAGAGGGGGGAAAAAAACAATAAAATTTAATTAGATCAAATAACATTGAATTTAATAATAGTATATGCATCTTTTTATGTGTGCCCAATTATTACCTTAGCATAAATTTATACAAGTAGAATAGCTGAGTCACAGTGTACACTCTTTTTTTTTTCCTTTCTCTCATCTATAATCTTTTTTTTTCTTTTTTTTTAATTTCAGCATATTATGGGGGTACAGATTTTAAGGTTTCAATAAATGCCCTTTCCCCCCCTCCCCCCACAAGTCTGAGTTTCCAGCATGACCATCCCCCAAATGGTGCACATCTCACTCATTA